>JAGVVM010020489.1:0-52857 GCA_019149425.1 Psidium friedrichsthalianum
CGAATTTTGCTTCATAAGCCTTTTTTCCCATTGAGAGTTTGTCCATTCGTCCGGATGGAGGCGTGGTTCAAAGGAAGATGGGATTCATGGCCTCTGGGTATGTATATGTATGGGTCATTTAGGGTTTTGGTTGAGTGAAAATTTTCGTCCCTCACTTCAACTTTGGGGTGATGTGGTAATGCAAAAATGGCGAATCAATAATAGTCAATAAATGGAAGTCTCTTCCTGTTTGTTATTTTTATTTTAGTTCACCATGTCAATCGATCTTTAAAGAGTTAATCACCTAATGTTCTTGATGTAACATTGTTACATCATTTCGACATTGCATCAAAGTTAGTTCTGCTCTAATTTATTTTATCGCGAGCGCGGCCCTCTTATAGGGTTTTAAAGGCATCTTAAATTATCTATCTTGAAATGTTTGCCAAGTCAAAAGAATATTAGCGCCCCTTTTCGTGCGCGCATAAATGAGACGATTATAGTTGACAATAAGGAAATAAGATCGAATCCATGGATTGGATCACATTTGGTTATCTTTTCGGAATGAAACAAATACACATCCCCTTTAAAATATACCACACCATCATAAGATAAAAATAAATAAATCGGACTCGGATTCCCATGATTTTTTTTTTTTTTGGAGTAGCCAAATCCAAAATGTCATAAAATTTATTGTCTTGCGGTCAATTCAGTCTTAAATTTTTTTAAATTCGATCAATTTGGTTCTAAACCTTTTAAAGATATACCAATGTAGTCCTTTCGATCCAAATTGGCTAGAAATCTCTGACGTGGCCATTAGCTTTTTTATGTGGCATGGTCAACGCTAACATGCAGGCCCTCACTTATGCCTCGTCGACCATCACCAACTCTCCCGGTGAACCCCGCCAGCCCTTTTGGGAAGATGAGCAGTGAAAAGGAATGAAAAGAAATAAATGAAATGAAAAATCAGAGTTTTTTTTTAACAAATTGCAAAAATCCTTCTTGTCAACGTCGAACTGTGATGGCCATGTCACTTATTGCTGACCAATTTTGGCCAAAAGGACTACCTCGAAAAATCATCAAAAGATTCAAAACTAAATTGGTCAAATTGAAAAATTTAGGACTGAATTAGTCACCGTACAATAGATTTAAGATTTCTTGGACAAGTTTTCCATGTACTAACAATCCACAACCTCCACAACCCTCCCCCCCCCCCCCCCCCCCCCCCCCCCCCTTAGAACCCCAACACACACACACACACAAAATCATCTATTACGTTTGATTAGTGGCACGGTATGCTTTATGTACACTAATGCCCCTTACCGGTACCTTATTTCTTATAAGGAAAACTTCTTGTGCGACCTCGTTTTATATTTTAGTGAGATGGAAGCTAATGCAATTAACCAAAAAAGACTAAGCTAAAATGGCAATATATAAATGGCCTTCATGGAATTTCCTAGAAGCGAATGAAACTAGGCGTGGCATAGAGTAAGCTAAGCGAGTAATAAAATACCTAATAAGGCATCGAACAAATATCTATAAAAGTTAGGTTAAATTAAATAAAAAAAAGCGTACTTATCATGGGGTGATTCTTTTGATCACGAACTGTGTGGCACTTAGACTATGAATCGCTCGAATCGACCTAAGTAAGGCTTGATATCCCTCTTACTCTCACACTCACGGAAGGAAATCTTAGAGAAAGTATAGAGAGGTTTTATGAAATTTGTATTACTCAAATGAATTCGATGATCCAACTGAGGGGGAGGGCTTTCTTATTTATACAAAAGTCCCTCTAACTACAAACCATTGATCTTCTTCTCAATCTAATTGTAGATGATGTCAATCCTCATCTACTTAATTCAAGAGTGGAGATCCTTTTGATCTAATGGTGGAGGATGGTGATCCTCGTCACATTACTCCAACTGTGGGGATCATCCTCATTCAATGGTTGAGATCCTCAATCCTTGTCACACAAATTCGAAGGTGGAGATTGAGCCCCTTTGTGATCCGACGGCTTGGATGAGCTTCCCTTGGGTTGATGATGTCATGCTCTTTGATCCATGACATTATCCCCCACCAAATTCGGTGATGCCCTCGTCGCCTCATCATGAAATTGTTGGATTTGATCAGGGAATTGCCATAGAGACTCCGTTGATTCCCAACTTGCTTCACTTTCAGGTAGGCCTTTCCACTTCACTATATATTCATGAAGACGAGGGGAATGTCTTTGGTGAACATACCTTTTGGCTATGATGTATTCAACTTCTCGGTCTTGGGTGGCTCGAATCCCTATTGGTGCTCGATGTAATTTCGCGCACTCGAGATCATCCAGGTCTTCATGATACGGCTTGAGCATGCTTCTATGGAACATCGGGTGGAACTTAAGCTTTTGGGCAAGCTTAAGTTTGTAGGCAACCTTCCCAACTCGTTTTAGAATTCGGAAAGGGCCCTCGTAATGCCGAAGGAGTCCTTTGTGGAGTTGGCCCTTTGTCCTTTGTAGCAAGTGGAGCTTCACGAGGTCAAGGTCTCTAACTTTGTACTTGGCTGGTCTCCTCTTCTTTTCAGCGAACT
The DNA here is from genome assembly GCA_019149425.1 of Psidium friedrichsthalianum. NCBI lineage: Eukaryota > Viridiplantae > Streptophyta > Magnoliopsida > Myrtales > Myrtaceae > Psidium > Psidium friedrichsthalianum. The sequence continues at coordinate 2,548 of JAGVVM010020489.1, forward strand.
TTTTCATTTGTTTGGTTGCTTTGTGGAGACATGATCAGGCAAGGTTAATCTCTTCATGCCACCGCTTGGCAAAAATGAAGGCAGAAGGACTACTAGCCTTATACCCCATAGCTAGGGCATTTGGGGGTAAGCAGTTTGTGTCCTATTACAATCTCGAATGGACTCCGACCGGTTGACTAATTCTTATGTAAGTTGAATGAGAATTGTGCCACGCCAAGTAGTTTGTGCTAATACTTTTGACTTGCACTCATGAAATGAGGCAAGTAGATCTCAATGAGAGCGTTGGCTCGCTCTGTTTGCCCATTGGTTTGCGGATGCATATTTGTGGAGAAGTTCAAATCCAACCCAAGTAGCTTGAATAATTCCGTTTATCGGCCATCTCGATTGCTAACATTGGTCCTCAGCAAGCCCCATACCTGACGATGTTCATTAAAAATAATCAGGCAATCGGGATGAACATGGCTTTTTTAGATAATCGATCCACGATGACACAAATGGTATAGAATCCGTTGGACTTGGGCATTCCGATGATGAAATCTAAAGAGGTGCTCTCCCATGGATGTTCGGGAGTGGGGAGAGGTTCCAAGAGGCCTGTCGATGCCTTGTGCTGCACTTTGTCTTATTGGCACACAAGACAAGTTCTCACGTACGCGTTTACATCTTCACGTAAGTGAGGCCAATAATAGTTTTCCTCCACAAGGGCAAATCTTCTATGCATGCCCTGATGACCCACCCAGTTGGAGTCGTAGCACTCTTTCATGATCTCCTTTCGAAGGTTGTTATAGTAGGGAATATACATCCGGTGCCCTTGGTGTACAAAAGGCCATCTTCATGCAAAACCTTCGCATTTTCCCCTTCTTAACATGTTCAAGGAGATTCTTAGTGAAAGGATCATGAGACATACCTTGTCGAATGCAATCCATGAGGGTGTTTTGTGGGAGGCTCATTGCCTTGAGTCCGTTCGTCGGCTTAGAGCATTCGCCACTAAGTTGGTCTTTCAGATTTATACTCGAAGGGAAAATCGAATTTAACTAGGAAGTCTTGCCATCGAGCTTGCTTTGGGGAGAGCTTCTTTTGAGTTGAAAAATAACTCGTGGCAATGTTGTTTGTCCAAACCATGAACTTTGATCCAAGAAGGTAGTGTCTCCACGTCCTCAAGCAATATACTATGGCCATCATCTCCTTTTCTTGGACGGTGTAGCGCCTCTCCGTATTATTGAGCTTCTGATTTTCATAAGCAATGGGATGGGTATCATGCATGAGAACCCCTCCAATTGCAAAGTTTAAAGCATCTGTGTGGACTTCAAATGCCTTGGAATGGTTAGGCAATGCCAAGACGGGTTCCTCGGTTATAGCCTTTTTCAAGACTTCAAAGGCTTTGTGACCTTGCTCGGTCCAATCCCACGATCGGCTCTTCTTCAACAAGTAAATCAAGGGCGTTGTAATGTGGGAATACCCACGGATGAACCGTCAATAGTAGTTAGCCAATCCGAGGAATGATCGGAGCTCAGGAACCTTGGTCGGCAGTTGCCATTTGAGAAAGGATTTCATTTTCTTTTTATCCATTTGGATGGCGTTATTGTTGATGGTGTGACCCAAGAAATTCACCTCCAGTTGGGCAAAGGAGCATTTCTACCTCTTGACAAATAACTCATTCTCTTTTAGCGCCTCAATGACTTGACGCAAATGCTTGGGGTGCTCTCCCAATGTGTGGCTATAGATCACGATATCATCAAGGTAAACAATAATGAATATATTTAGGAATGGTTAAACTACCTTGTTCATAAGGGTGTAAAATGTGGCTGGTGCATTCGTAAGACCGAAGGGTATCACGAGAAACTCGTAGGATCCATATCACATCACACAAGCGGTCTTGGGTTCATCCCCATCGGCTATCCATACTTGGTAGTATCCTAGCCTTAGGTTGAGCTTGGAAGACCATCGAGCTCCCCCAAGTTGGTCGAACAAGTTAGCTATGAGAGGAATTGGATACTTGTTCTTCATCGTTAACTTTTTTTTGTGCCTGATAGTTGATATGTAGTCAGAGCGATCCATCTTGTTTCTTTTTGAACGGGGGCACCAAATGGGGCCTTAGAGGGCCGGATAAACCCGGCATCAAGGAGCTCTTTGAGTTGTTGCCGAAGTTTCTCCAACTCGGGTGGTGCCATTCGATAAGGAGCCATTGCTGAGGGATGAGCATCTTATGATCCCCCTCTCTTCGTGATGGTAATTTCTTGGGTAACTTTGGGGGCATCACATCTTTAAAAGTCTCAAGTAGAGATGTCACTTCGAGTGGGATTTCACCATTGTCGCCTTTGCCTTCATCGAATTTGAGGGCCGCGATGTAAGTCTCCTCATTCTTCTTCACCCCCTTGGCAAATTGCATTGTCATGATTGTTAGGACATGGGTACCAAGCATTGCGTAGTACCATTCATGATGCATATGCTGTTTGAATTTGGAACAATCAAAGCATTGACATGATCAAGCAAGTCTATCTCAATGACAAACTCATAATCGTCACAGGGAATTACCTCTAGAGTCTCCTTTCCTAGCCATGTGCCGATGCAAAGGTCCCGTCCTGAGCATGTTTCGCCGTAGGAATCTCCTTAGAGTTGACGGTTTTGAGCCATCCTTCCACTTTCTCCACCTTAGGCTCTCAGCCACGACTTCGAAAATGAAGAGGTGGGAGGCACCGGTGTCCAACAAGGCATTCATTTTGGCTACGACAATGTATACATTGGTGACCATTAGGCCTTTTTTCTTAGTTGAAGATTGGCCCTTGAGTGCATTGAGAATCCTCAACTAACCCGAGGCAAGTCTATTCTTTTCCTTCGAGACCATCCGCCATGAGTGTGGAGAGTTTTCCTCTCTTTGGGAAATTTCTAGCCCAATGGGGACCATCACAAAAGAAGCACTTTATCATCTTCTTCTCCCTCTCCTTTGACCACCACCCATGAGGTCGGCTCCATTTCCCGCTAAAGGGCTTCTATGGGCCTTCCTCTTCCCATTTTTCCCCGCTTTCCTCCACTTTCCCTCTTGTTCCCCATTTTGAAGGAGTTGGGCTTGGTGTATTCGAAAGAGATTCGATCATGGTAAGAGCTTTTGAGATACATTGAACACCTCGGCGCTCGAGCTCAGTTTGAGCCCAAGCCTTTAGTACATCCATAAAAGTGAAATAAGCTTCATTATGCCCAAGGTCGGGGATTTCGAGCCGTAGCTTAGTGAAATTTTTGACGTACTCTCGAAGCATACCTTTTTGTTCGAGTTGGTAAAGTTCCCTCGGGCTTCATTTTGAGCGAACTCAGGAAAGAATTTATTCCAAAATTCTTTGATGAAATCATCCCAAGTATCGATGGGAGCGGTACCTCACTTGACTTCGTCACACCTACGACGCCACCAAAGCATCGCATTCTCATTGAGAAACATAGAAGCGGACCTCACCTTGACATATACATCTTGCATGCCAATGGCACCAAAGTATTTCTCCATGCTCCATATGAAGTTGTTCACTTCCTTAGCAGTCCGATTGCCCTTGAATTCCTTGGGTCTCGGCACATTCACCTTGGATGCCATTTGAATAGGTCCTATCCCATTCACAATGCTAGCCTTGCACAAGACTAGTTCGGTCTTAAGCCCTTGGACTTCAAGCCTTAAAGCTTCAATCGTGTCTTCATGAGATCCTCCCTTGAGCTCTTGCACCTCCAACTTCAAGGCTTCAACTGCTACCTTGAGGAGATAGTCTTTCTACACCAAAGAATCCTTGGCTTGATTCACGATGTACATGGTTTTGAGATAGAGTTTATTTTCTACTCCTTGATGTGCTCTTTGACATTATCGATCCCATCCATCATGTCAAACATGGTGGCCTTCAATGTGGCGAGCTTTTCCTCGAAAGCGGACACGATTTCCATCAAAACTCCTCTCTTCTTGGACTTTCCACGGGTCTCCTTCTCTTGGACGGCCTTCTATTGGATAGTCTCCACTCTATCAACTTCGGTAGTTAAAGTTATTGTTGAAGGAACCTGGCTCTAATGCCACTTATCTCGAGGTGATTTTTTCGATTACGAACCATGCGACACATAGATCATGAATCACTTGAATCAACCTACGTAAGCCTTGATCTGCTTCTTACTCTCACACTCACAGAAGAAAATCTTAGAGAAAGTAGAGAGAGGCTTTATAATATTTGTATTACTCAAATGAATTTGATGATCCAACTGAGGGAGAGGGCTCTCCTATTTATACAAAAGTTTTTCTAACTACAACCATTGATCTTCTATTCGATCTAACGATAAAGGATCTTAATCCCTAGCTACTTGATTCGAGGGTGGAGATCCTTTTGATCTAATGGTGGAGAATGGTGATTCTTGTCACATTATTCCAACGGTGGATATTATCCTCATTCAATGGTTGAGATCCTCAATTCTTGTCACACAAATCCGAAGGTGGAGATTAAGTCCCTTTGCTATCTAACGGCTTGGATGAGCTTCCCTTGGATTGATGACATGGTGCTCTTTGATCCATGACATACTCACATAGTTCGCGCGTACTAATATTTTAATGGGCTAAACACACATTAAAGCCCATGTTGTGTTTCAAAATGCCCTCTCTCCTAAAAAACCTTCAATCTTAGCCTTAGTCCCAATTTTATCCTAAATGATTTTTTATCTCATAAATATTTTCAACTTTATGTCCAGCCACGATTCTACCATTAGCTTTTTTGTCTCATAAAAAAAATCCCATATGTAAGTTCGATTCCAAGTTTACCCTAATTTTTTTGTTGTCTCATAAATCCCCTCCATCGAAAATTGCCCTTTGTAGCATCCTGGAAAATAGCTTCCTCGACTACTGTTATGTCAATGGTAAGACATAATTATTAGCGTAGTGGATTGTAATTGATGACTGGTATTGCACCTCTAAATGAATGTTCTCCGAGACTAACTGTCTAAGATCATCGAAAGAAATTTATGGACATAGAGGCGTTTGCCACTTAATTAGTTCTAACCAATAGAGAAATAGATGAAATGGATTAGAAAGCTGATTTGTTGTGAGGTGTGCTCGCAATAAGTTATAGCGGATTTGATTGAAGTCTGTTTCTTGTTTATAAAGGTCATTTGAAATATATTGAGAGCATTCGTTGTAAGTTATAAAGAGTTCAATGGTGCAACGTAATAGTATATTAGGTGAAATAGATGACTAATTTCATAAATATTCGGCCTTAGAATTTTTGTAGATATTAAACTGAAGACCCCGACTGTATATGGTGTGACTAAAATTACAAAAGAGCTTAAACTTCACGTGAGTTTCTAGGATAGGGCGGCAAAATAGAGGAGGTGGCCATGTGTAATCAATGGAGGGAGTTATAATCATAAGTGTAGAAGAATTTAACTAAAATACAGAAAATAGAGAGCGGCAAATGAGGACGTTACCTATGCATAAATGTGAAGGAGAAAGTGGAGGTGTTGATGGAAAAAGGGAGGTACATGACACATGGCAAATAACTTTTAAAATTAACTAGAGTCATCTCTCCATAATCATGAGAAGAGTTCTTCCCCATCATTTTCTTCATGGAATCCACTTAAGGAAGGAAAAGAAGAGTTCTCAAATTCCTCTTGGTGAAGATCCATCCAATTTTTCCGTTACCACCATTGACCACTCACCTTCGTTGAAGACCAAGCCCGTCGTTCCTCTTTACAATCGACAATCAGGCGAGTAAATCTATCCCCTCTCACTCTCATCACAATATGGACATATAGTTTGTGACCATAGAGTTATGGGATAGTCGGTATCGAGTGAAGAATGGAACTGGGTTTGAGAAATAATTTAAGTGGGATCAATGAAAACTTGTTAGTCGATAATGTTGGTAGTTCGAAGTAGGACTGGGAAATTTCTAATTAAATGCAAATGTGGCTTGTTTTAGAAATCAGTTTCAGTTGCCTAGATTACTAGAGAGCTGATGCGAGTTGGATTACAGTTTCTTTTTATATAATTCAGTCGAGAACTCCAGTACATATTCAAGAAATTTTGCAATTGAATGAATCTAATATGCTGTTGAATTGGTTAGTTGGGACTCTTATCAATCTGTTGCACGATTTTTTGCAGTATATAATGCTTATCATGATAGTACTTAGTTCATTTGCATAACATTGCATTCACTTGAAGAAAAGGAGTCGATGGCCACGAAAAGAAAATGTGTAATTTCCCTGAGGGAGACAAGATGCATTGGTTGGTAGCGCCAAGTGGACCGTGTAGTATACAACCCAAAGCCTCAGAGTGAGGAAACTCATGGTGGGGAGTTGCCATGAGGGTTGGCGATAAGCCAGAAATGGTACCAACATTGCGATAACAGTAAATAGAGTGCATGGAGTGCATGCATCCATGCATATGTATATCATAACTGCACACCATGTTCGAATACGTCGAATTCTGTGCATCACTAAATTTTGGTAATTTATTGGTTATTGTCATAGACTTAATAGTATGGTGATTTGAGCGAGCGTTAGAGTGCCTAGATTTACTAGCTAAGTTTACTTACGATTGTGTATATGTTGTTTTAGACTAACGGGCATAGGATCCATCCCAATCCCAAACGGTGCCTGCTATGGTCTCCCTATTACCCTTGAGATCGAGATCCAAGATTTTGACATCCCAAATGATCATGGGATTTCCTTCACACGGGTGACCGCCACCCTAATTGTGGACATCAGAGTTGGTATGCCTCTGAGGACATGTCGTTTTGTGTCAATCTTTCTAGTGATCGACGGCCAATGAGAGGGACCCATCCCTCATGACTTTTTTGATGGGGACAACGACTGATACGATGGCGCGGCGGGTGGAGTCGGCGATGGAGGGGCGGTGACAACGGCTGCCTAGGTAGGATAGGATGATCGGGGATGATTTTTTTTTTTGAAGATCACAAGCCTAGAGTGGAGGACTTGTGGCATTTTGATTTCTACGAATGATCAGGAGATAGTTCGTTGCCTATAGATGGGTTTAGGTAGTCCATAGCACTCCCCAGGTTCATCTTCGTATTTGTACATAAACTAACGTAAATCCATTGAAACCTGCTTTTATGAAAGATGAGTAATAGCATTATGGCTCTTGTCTTGTACGAAAATTTATTTAGTTTAGCAACATTTAACAGAATGCTAGCGATTGGCCGGTGAGAGTCGCCGGTGATCCTCGCCGGCCAATGTAGAAAACCAAAAAAATTTCCCCAAAAAGAAAAACAGAATGCTTCTGCTGCCTAAAAATAAATATCAAGTTAATCTTGTTAGTAAATGCGATAGCCTGGGACATCGCGGCTTGAGCAGTAGCATCTGGAGCAGGGGTGTTACACCCTTAGTATCTTATGTGGTGTCATTGCTCTAGTTTTTCCTCAAATTTCAAATCTAGTAAGATATCTTTTGGACATGAATTTCCATATGAGCCCATATAACATCTCGGATATGAAATTTGGCTAAAACTAGAGCAATTACTATTGATTTTCTTCGATCGCTCTTACTTTTAATAGAGTCTTCCTTCCATCTCGCTTGAGAATCTTTGATTTTGCACTCAGTCTTCAATCTCATGTACTCAAGAGTCGATCAAAAAGCTCACACTCATGATGCTCGAACAGCTCGTACTTAGAAGTTTCCTATCTCTCAGTTGTCAATGAGAAATATTGCGCATATGACTAAAGGAGACAAAAATTTGTAACTCAAGTAAAAATTGGTGGTTCTTTATAAGACTGAAAAAAATTTATGATCAAATTGGGATAGAATTGGAACATGATCCAAAGTTTAAGGGTTTAATGAGACAAAAAAAAAGTTTATGATATACTGGACGTAAAGTTGACATTTATAAAGATATTAGACTGATTTCAAAAATTAAGAATAAAAGGGAGCTCACTTTAAAATATCTTTTTAATTGTCCTCCTTTGTTTTTGGGTCGCGCTTTTTCCACTTCTAATTTGGCTTAAACACTCCCTTTCACATGTATGGACCATATTACCCTTAGTTTTTCCTCCTTTAGAATTCTATATCAAAAGAGTCAAATGTGGAGCCCATTTGAGGGTTTTTATTGGTTTCTTATTTTTCTTCCACTTTCCTTTTTCTTCTCGGTGGTTTTCTTGATTAGGGACTCGTGGATCTGACGATGACGCCACCTCTTGCAACAGTTACTTGATACAAGTGTTGACCTCCTTATCATCTTGAATGGCCAATTACAGATGCACTGGGGTTATCCACTTCAAATTCAGGTCTTTGGTCGCATTGCTCGTGAGCTCAAGTAGCTCGACCAATCTATTTGATTCTCATAAATCATTGCAAGAATATTGTCGGAGAGAATTGCAAAACCCATATGCAACTAGTAAATCTAAGTGATCCTAGATTCCTACCGAAATATGAAGCCACAATTTAAAAGGACTTTGAAAATTCTTGCCACAAGCGGTGGAACTCGCTTACTGACTCGATCGGTGATGGAATTCAGATTTCTCCCACCAATTGTGGGGCAACTCTCTCTAACATCTTGATGGATCATCTGCAATTGGAAAATGTGAATTTGCCAGAATTATACTTCAAAAGCCCCAATTCCAATGATCGCTCGATGCATCTGGTCTTGATTTGATTATCATGGCTAATCCTCCTTGCTCAACGACAACGCCAAGCTCTATAAGGATTGCTTGTCTACCTATTCCTCGCCAATAATCTAAACTATATAATGGAAAAGGTGAAATCGATGAACCTCAAGCACTTGCTCATTCAAGGAGCTGGTATTGAGGCACGTAGAGAAGGTTGCTATGAGGCTGTAGTGTAGAGCAAGGTCCTCTATCTCTACCCATGGTGGTGGTTGAGGGATGATCACCGAAGGCGGCGAAGGCGTGTCTCTAAAGGTTCAATGTGTTTGAGTAGAAATACTAGAAGTAGATCTCATGGACTGTGCCGGACAAGAAGCTAATGGATGTGATCAAGCTGTCCATCTCGCAGAAGCTTGTGTCGACAAGGGGGTGGTTGATCGGTCCATTTTATGCCTAAAAAGTGTATCTAATTTATAGGTTTTAAATAAACATTAATAATTAAATTAGTTCATTTGGCTAATATTTTGATTATCAGAGGAGTTTAATGAGAAATCGAATTTGGAATATTCTCTAGCTCCACATGTTTTGTTAAACCTGATATTTCCTAAAATCCAATATTCTTAATGAATTTTGGAAAATCTTATTTTTAGCAGGTTTGGATTTTCAAGAGCTCTTGATTGATAGCATATCAAACACAATCACATAGAGATCTTGGATGATAGAAGAGGAGAGTATTGCATTTTCCAAAGCAACGAACGAGAGAAAAGCAGGAAGCAAGAAGCAACGTGCAAAAAATTTGCTTCAGCCATGGCTTCTTCTCCGATTTCTTCTCCAATTTCTTCTCCCTCATTCATCTTCATGAGTAGCTAAATTTAATTTATCATCTTTGAGTGTAGATGAAATGATGCCTCTTGTCTGATTCTAAACTTTTTATTTAGTTTTTGGTATTGCACTTGATTGTTTGGGAAAGACAACATTTTCACCTATTTCATTCAAGAATTTCACTCTTAAATCAAGTTTATGATTTCAGTTTCTATGATTCTAATTTCATACCCAAGCAATAGTTTTAATTGCAATTTACGATCAAGGCCGATGATAAGCCATATCTAATCGAACTATGTGTATTAAGCTTAGAAAGCGAAAGACAATAGTGATTGACAAAATAGATTATAACTAGATAGGTTGTGGGTTATATTAGCGACTATAGCAACCTTGTAGCTTGTTAGGTTTGATAGTGCAAACAAAGAGGCTAATCAAATAAGAAGGTATCATGGATTCAAGACTCAAAGGCGATAGTTTTCTCATAATTGTTTGAACCTTATTTTAATTACGTGAACTAAATTTTAGCATTAAACTAAATTACTTAGTTAAAAAAACACAAATTCATCCTTATTTTTCTTGGTGGTTGACTCATTCTTGTCATTATCTATAGTTAGTAATTAAGGTTTTTTTTTTATCACATTACATGTAATGCCCCATTTAATAGTTATAAATATTTTGGAAAAAGACGAAATGGATTAGAAAGCTGACTTGGGCCGCAAGGACTGAGGTTCGATCTGGAACGAAGCCATCGAGTTTCAATGGGCCGAAAGGTAGATGGTGACCGAGAGAGAGAGAAAGGTTGAGCTAGACCCACACATCCTCTCTAACTTCGGCCATGATTAGAATTAAGTAGCCCAAGTCTGGCCTTGAATTTGCTTGGCCCAAGTTACCGACGTTGGACCCAAGTATCTAAATAATTCCTCTACTCGCGAGACCCAATTAACGACCCAAAAATTCAACCTAACTACACCCCATTCATAGTAGGCCCGCTGAAGGAATAGGTTTGTTCCAAAATTTTGCAAGTCTGACCAATCGGGCTAAATGCTAAATAGGGCCCACGGAATCATGGCCCATGGAATTCATGGGGAGAATTTTGCTCCATCCAAGCTCAGCTTTACCATACGAAGAGTGGCCATAAGTTTTAAGCCCACGAAAACAATTTGTGAAAGGGAGAAGCAGACCCATTTTCTTTTCCCCTGCTCATTTCATCCAATGGGAGTTCCTCGGTTGCATCCCCCATGAGCACTACAAATTTTGCAGTACAACTTCGACCCTTTGACGCTAGTAAGGAGCAGCAGCTTTAGGGCAATCGGCAAGCTCGGCTAATGTACAACGAAACTTGAGGCGAGTGGTTTTCTGCATCCTCTACTAATTTTCGCAATGCGAGTCAAGGTACAGTAGTTTGGGTCATGCAGAGTTACTAGTCGAGCTCGTAAATGGTGGTCGGTGCTGTCTGGGTTTGAAAGTTTTACGTGCATGTGGTCGATTCTGATAGGAAAGTACACACAGGTCCAGGATGGATTGAAATTGTGGTTACACTGTCGCGTTCGGGTGAGTTATCATTTGATTTTGAACCACCAAGAGGAAGTAAGAATGTCGGTGGTCATGGTCTAGCTATAAACGCTGGCCAACGGTTAGGCATAGCTTTGAGGTGGTAGACAATGCATATGAGAGGTTGAGCTACCGAAGCTAACATGCAAACAGGAGAATTGGGCTTGGACAGATTCGGTATAGGTGAGATGAAGAAGTGGTTGGCATGGGTAAACGTCTATGCTAGATACTCAATAGATTCGGCTATGAAGTTTGCGTTCGTTTATGGTTAAAGGTTGATGTGTGCACGAGATTTTAATGGAACTTATGGTTTAGGCTCGTGTAAAAAGTACGAGCGTTAACTTACTGCAAAGGATGATGGTGTTTTAGTGCTGGAGTTTCTGACTTGTTATGGTAATATGGGCTGGTGTAGAGATAAAAACTATGGTGTACTCCCAATTCAACATAAGTACAATGCTGGGAGGTGAAGAGAAAAGGAATTAATGGGGTCATTGATGTAGTGACTTGACTGTGAAACTAATAAAATGGGGAAAAACTTTGAGAAAAATCGAATTGCTCTCTTTTTAAATAGGGCAGAGGTGTTAGTTGTACTGTTAGGATAGTTCACCTGTGGCTAACATTAGTTGAGTAAGTGAACGAATGCAAAGCGTTGGGAGATGAGCTACAAAGCAGGAGTAAAGGACTAAGAGTTGAGAAAATCCATGGAATAGAACCCATACATTATCTCGGACTTACGGTCAATTGCCTTCATTGGACTATATAGATTCGTTAATTTTGTTTTATGGCATTTACTTTTGGTACATCATATTATAGTTGTAATGTTAGAATTTGCCATGGGGTGTCTTTGTATGGCCTGACACCAAGCATACAATAATCGTTTGTATGAACGCGGGCTTACATATCATGAAGGTGATTAGTCAAGGACCATGACCATAAGCTTCAAGCTTAGATGTAATTCTCCATGGAGTTTATGGAAAGACCCTACTGTGTGACTGGGTAGCCTTGCTGTGTGACTGGGCCGACCTCTAAGGCGGAACGAGGCAATGGTAGTATCTTACGATTAAAATGGCCAACTGCACGACGTTTTCTCCTTTGCCCCATTTAACATGCAACCGCTCATGTGTGTGTGAATTTCTGTCATCTTTTGATATATCATGATAATAGATTGTGTCGTCAGGCGAACCGGTAAATGATGTTACTGCATACTTGATACACTGCTGCTTGTTTCTCTCATTGGTTAAATTAGTAGGCGACTCAGAAAAGATTAACTTGCTGAGATTTTTATCTCACCCCTTTATCGTTGAAATTTTTTTTAGGTAATTAGCATGGCTAGCCCTCCCACCGTTTCCTATGGAGCACCTGTCTACATAGCATGGGAGATCTCCTCCTTTCTCTGCCAGGGTGCGTGATCTGGAGTGTGTTAGAGTCATTTTCACGATTTGGATCAACGGTGGGCTAGATGTGGGAGAAATCCCACATCGTCTGGTAGCCGTCTACGGTCATCTGGAGAATGATCTAGGACTTTTTGGGCCATTAGCTTTCAACTATGTGACTTGAGGAGTCGTGAGGAGCCATAGTAGTTGTAAATACATGAGCCTGTACAGCACTGACCGATCGTGACTTTTTGGAGTGATAGGGGTCGACTTACATACAGAATCAGGGGAGCTTTTGGTAGTATTGGTGCTTATGCTAACTTGGGTTTTTGATGTATGGGGTAGAGGTGATAAGTGACTTTTTGAGACCTACCCGATGTTTCTCCCTGACTGTACTCAAACTGATCCGATCCTTATCGGTCATAGTAAATAAAAGAGCTGTGTTTTTATTATCTTATTCAAATTTAATCGTCAAGCCGATAGTATATGTGGCAAGCCTGGGACGCCACAACTCTGACGTGGAATGCGGCGCGACAGACGTGGTATCAAAGCATAGGTTTACCTAGAGTGATAAGGTGCGCTAAAAATTTAAGGTCTAGGTGACCATGCATGTGATTGCTATAGCTATTGACCTAGGTAACAGTAACATTTATGTTACTTATTTGAATTCAGTAACAAGTTTACTTGTTGCTTATTAGAGAGATGATTCCATGCAGAGCACGAAGATGGCCGATGCAAATACACAACCGTTAGGAATTGGTCTTGTCGACCCGACGGTTGACGGTATCTTGCAAGCATTGACTCATGCGGAGAATTACTGGCGTAGCAAGCATAGTAACAAGCTGTAGTCAATGCGGGGACGAACGATCGAAAGGCACAAGATTAGTGGAGCATTTTTGAAGTTGAAACATTCGAAGTTTACTGGAACTGGAAAGCCTGAGGAGGCGGAACAATGGATTAAGGAAATGGAGAAGATCTTCAGGCTGCTGAATTGTAATGACGCAGATAAGGTGACCTTAGCAGAATACCAATTAGATGGAAATGCCATGTATTGGTGGCAGGCGATGAAGGATACGGTATTTCCTGAAGAAGCAGAGATTGTGTGGGAACTTTTATGACTGCTTTCTATGAGAAGCATTTCTCGAGCTGCGCGAGAGATAGGAAGTTGACAGAGTTTGTGGAACTGAAACGAGGAGAGATAATGGTGGATGAGTAAGAGGCTAAGTTTTTCGAAACTGTTAGGTTTGCTCCTCGCCTGGTCGAGCATGCTGAGGATAAGGCGAAAAGATTCCTAAAAGGTCTGAAACCAGAGATACGGAAGCATTTAGCGTCGTTTGGGCTAATGGCCTACAAGGAGGTGTATAATCGTGCACAGTATGTGTAGCAGGAAATCATTGGAGATGAGGTGGAATCGAAGCCTGTAGGAGCTCGAGATAGCGAGAGACATGGTAAAAGGCCAATGCAGTTAGGCCGATCCTAGTTTAATCCTAACAAGAGGCACTCTGGAGGAAATTTCAGTAAACCAATTATCATGCGGATTGGAGAAAGAAGGATGAATCCTGGCGAAGCATGTCGTCGATCTGGAAAGTTTCATGGATCTACTCCGTGTCCACTACTAAGGAAGTGCTACAGTTGTGGCTAGACTGGACACCTGGTGAGGGATTGCCCACGAAACAGAATGCAGACATCGCCAGCTCCTCCTAAGCAGCCACGTGAAGCACCAAGAAATGGAGGACCACAAGGGTATCAGAGGCCACAGGCTCAGGGAAGAGTATATGCAGTTACTTGGAGGAAGCTGAGGCTTCCAAGGATGTTATTACAGGTATCATCTCTATGTGTGGTCATAAAGCTTATGCTTTATTCGATACGGGTACCACACATTCCTTCATCTCTGCTCAGTTTGTGAAGTTGCATGGATTAGAAAGTAGCCAATTAGAACTACCTTTGACTATCTCGACGCTAAAAAAGAAAGTGTGTTGTCGACTCTAGTTTGCAAAAACTGTGAGATTGAGATTGAAGGGAGGAAACAGGTGATTGATCTAGTGGTGTTAGCGATGTATGATTTTGATGTTATTATTGGCATGGATTGTTGAATAGACTGAGGGTCACGGTGGATTGTTATGGGAAGTCGATATCGTTCAATCCACCAAATGAGTCTAGTTTTGAATTTCGAGGAAATGGAGTGAATGCCTCTAAGATGATTGCTTTCTGCTATGAGTCTTGTCAATTGTTGATTGATGGATGCCATGGGTATTTGGCGATTGTAAATGATAAAAGGAAACAAGAAAGGAAACTTGAGGAAATCCCAGTGGTTAAAGAATTTTCGAACGTGTTTCCAGAAAAACTGCCAGGATTACCTCCAGATCAAGAAGTAGAGTTTTGTGATAGAATTGGCTCCTGGAACAGAGCCTATATCTAAGACACCTTATAGGATGGCTCCAGCAGAAATTAAAGGAGTAAAAGTGCAGCTGCAGGAGTATTGGATCAAGGGTACATCAGACCAAGTGCGTCACCTTGGGGTGCACCGGTGCTATTTGTGAAAAAGAAAGATGGATCCTTGAGGCTGTGTATAGACTACAGACAGCTAAACAAAGTGACAATCATGAATAAATATCCACTTCCAAGGATCGACGATTTATTGGATCAACTTTGAGGAGCTTCGGTATTTTCAAAATTAACCTTCGTCGGGATATCACCAATTAAAATCGAAAGGAGGATATCCCTAAGAATGAGGTACGGTCATTATGAGTTCGTGGTAATGCCATTTGGTTTAACTATGCTCCAGCTGCATTCATGGACTTAATGAACCCAATTAAACCTTGGATAAATTTGTGTTGTTTTCATTGACGACATACTGGTATACTCAGGGAGGAAGAGCATGGAGAGCACTTGAGGTTAGTCCTACAGACTTTGAGGGATCATCAGTTATATGCCAAATTTAGTAATGTGAATTTTGGCTGGAACAAGTTGTTTTCTTGGTCATGTAGTCACTGGAGAAGGAGTAATGGTGGATCCAGCTAAGATAGAGGCTGTGCTTAAATGGCCAAGACCAACAACGAAATAGAGATCCAGTTTCTTAGGATTAGGGGATACTACCGTAGATTTATAGAGGATTTTCAAGGATAACGGGTCCCCTAACTAAGTTGACCAAGGAAAAATGTGAAGTTCAAGTGGAACGGGGATTGTGAAAGAGTTTTCAGGAACTCAAGAAAAGATTGACTACAGCGCCTGTTTTGACGATACCGTCAGAATATGGAGGATTTGTTATTTATTGTGATGCCTCGCATAAGGGTCTTGGATGTGTCTTGATGCAGCATGGAAAGGTGGTTGCCTATGCGTCAAGATAGTTGAAGCCGTATGAGATGAATTACCCTGCGCATGATTTGGAGTTAGCAGCGATAATTTTTGCGCTAAAAATATGGAGGCACTATCTCTATGGTGAGAAATTTGAGATATACACCGACCATAAGAGCCTCAAGTATCTATTTTCTAAAAAGAGTTGAATATGAGGCAAAGAAGATGGTTAGAGTTATTAAAGGACTACGATTGCGATATACTCTATCACCCTAGGAAGGCGAACAGGTGGCAGACGCATTAAGTCGGAAGTCTGCTCAACTTGCAGGTTTACGAACTCGAGCATGGAGCCTACTAGAGAAAATTTTAGATTCTGAGTTTAAGATTGAATTAGATGAAGTGACAAGTATTTTAGCAACACTCAGGATTGAACCCGAATGATATAGAAATCAGAGCTTTGCAACAAAAGGATGAAAGCCTCTTGAAAATTCAAGATGAAGCAGAAAAAGGGAAGCGAGTGGAGTTTGGCATGTCGGAGGATGGAATTATTCATTTTCGTGGACGTATATGTGTGCCTGATAATGCCGAATTGAAAGAAGAAATTTTGAACAAGGCACCAGGAGTAAGTATAGCATCCATCCAGGAGGTACGAAGATGTATCGGAATCTTCGACAAAATTTTTGGTGGAATGGGATGAAAAGAGATGTGGCTCAATATGTGGCCAAATGTCTAACATGTCAACAGGTTAAGGCAGAACACTAGAGACCAGCAGGACTATTGAAGCTATTGGAAATTCCAGAATGGAAATGGGAACATATCATTATGGATTTTATTCAGGGACTTCCAAGGACATCAAGTGGATATGACTCTATTTGGGGTAGTCGATTGCTTGACTAAATCAGCTCACGTTTTGGCAGTAAGGACAGATTACCCAATGGAAAAGTACGCTGAGCTATATGTCAGGCATATCATACGACTGCATGGTGTTCCTATGACTATATTCGAAGTTTACATTGCATTTTTGGTGTGGATTGCAAGAGGCATTGGGAACCAAGTTACAGTTTAGTACTGCTTTTCATCCTCAGATGAATGGACAAACTAAGAGAGGTAATCAGATATTAGAAGGTATGCTTCGTGCCTGCACAATCAATTTTACAGGAAATTGGGATGAAAAATTGCCTTTGGTAGAATTCGCTTATAATAACAGTTATCAGCAGAGTATTGGCATTGCACCATTTGAAGCACTGTATGAAAGGATCTGTAGAACGCCTACATGTTGGTCTGAGGTAGGCGAAAAGAAATTGACAGGACCTGAGTTAGTCTAGATCACTTCGAACGCGGTGGCTGTAATCCGCGAGTGACTACAGATGGCGCAGAGCAGGCAGAAAAGTTATGCAGATAATCGACAACGACCTCTACAATTCGAAATGGGTGATCATGTATTTTTAAAGATGTCGCCAAGGACATGAATATTGAGGTTTGGGAAGAAAGGAAAGCTTAAACCGAGGTATGTCAGACCTTTTGAAATCTTGGAAAGGATTAGTGAGGTGGCGTATCGACTAGCACTTCCACCGAAGATGTCCAAGATCCACAATGTTTTTCATGTGTCGATGTTATGAAAGTATCAATCAAACTCGTCTCATGTATTGGATCACGATACCATTGAAGTAGATGAAAGGGTCAGCTATGTTGAGTAGGCGATCAAGATATTGGATCGAAAGGAACATATATTGCGAACTAAGATCATTCCGTTAGTGAAAGTGCTTTGGCAATATCATGACCAAGAAGAGGCAACGTGGGAGAGCGAAGCTATCGTGAGGCAGCAATATCCATTTTTGTTTGAATGATGTAGAGAGATAAACAATTTCGAGGACAAAATTATTTAAGGAGGGGAGAGGTGTGACGCCCCATTTTGAATAGTTTTAAATTAAATATAAAAAAAGGCAAAATGGATTAGAAAGCTAACTTGGGCCGAATTGACTAATATTCGATTTGAATGAATCATTAGATCGAATAGTAATGGATGTTTCAAATTAAAAGGGCATCGAAAGTGTTTATGGTGGAGTAATAATAAATTGAAAGGCAAGGATTAGGCCAAGTCCATATTAGGATTGGCCCAAACCAATTGAGCCGCGAGGAGAAATGGGTCCAATGGGAATAAACTTGATTTCACCAACCTCGAGCAGAAGAAGTGAAGTGGAGGCCCAAGCAAGTGTTTTAGAGGTGGACTCAAGTCTAATTTTATAGTATGAGAGCTAGCCCACCAACCAGGCCATGAAGTTGATGAAGCGCGAGGCCCAATTAGCCTAGCTTAGAGTGGTGCAAATAGGGGAATAGCCCAGACCCATTTTCTTTCCACTTTCACCTAGACATTGGCTTTTCGGTGATATCACCGAGGGAGACGAGAAACACTCCTCACCCACAGAAACTGCAACATTCCACTCCTCCCTCTGCATTTGCCTTCTAGTGGACAAACAAAGCTATTGGCACTTTGGAGAAGACGATCATCCAACGACCCAAAGAGCTATTGAGCAACTGAAGCTAAGGTGAGTCATCTCTCTAATCAGCTCACTAATCCTTCCAATCTGGGTCAGAGATAGTAACTTGGTCTGGGGATAGAAAGATGGATAGTCTGGTTCTGGAATGGGTGGAAGTGTCGCAGAGACAACTATCTGTGTTGTTGAGTGGAGGTCTTGAACATAACATTTCGGATGTTAAATTGTGAAACCTTATAGATATACAAATGGGTAGGAGCGACATTTGACGTCGGGTTGAGGAGGTGGTGCTGAACCTAGGGCTTGGTGTTGCAGGTTTCATGGGCTACTACGCTGGGTCTAGTAGTTTTAAGTCATTAGGACATGATTTGTTTGTATATTTAATGCAATAATAGGATGGATTAAAAATTGGCGTTGACTGTGGGAGGTGGAGGAACCATGCACTTTTGCCTAGTGGGTATGTGGAAGACCAAGACCGAAGGGTGTAGGATTGTGAACTAGGGGAACCATGAGGTCTTGAGGGCAAAACTGACAAAGAGGAATTAGGAATGGGTGGTGTTAACTGGAATAGTAGATGGAGTATATAGGTAGGACGAGAACCTTTTTTTTTCGAGAATTCTAACTTCCTCGTTAAAAAATTTGAACTGGTGAATGGCGAGCTTCACTAGAAATAGACCCTATTTAAGGTCTATTGCGGCTTCATTGTTGGGTCAAATGGTTAGGAGCTACAGTTTGTAGCGCCACCATGTACGGGTTTTGAGACTTATTGGCATTAGTGGGAAATTGGGACTGCACTGTCTTCTTTTTGGTGCTACTGGACTTTGATTGTACATTATTTAAATAAATTAATATTGGTGCTAGAGTAGAGGATGAATGAAGAAGAACTTGGGGTGAGGGGTAAGTAGGTAACTAAGAGAGTTAGGAATGAACGTGGTTTAGAAAAAGTAATATGCCCGAAGTTTGGTTTAAGGAACTAAATGGAGAATAGTAGGTTCACTACTCTGAAGAAAAGTAAATAAGAAGTAAAAAGGTAAACGCTTAACAAATAACTTACATACTAGGCTTGACAGGATAAGAAAACCAAATCCGTTTACGATCGATGTGTATCAAGCTACCTCATGACGATGAAATAACATTTATTGTGAATCTGGTATACCATGACATGTATCATTTGTGGTCACAAATTAAGTTTCCTATGTTAGGTTTGAATATGTGAGAACATTATGGAAATAAAAAGAGGGGCTACGTGCCTGGATGAATTGCCCCCATGGAGTTTATGGGAAGACCTTGCTGTGTGCTTGGGTGGTTTTGATGTGTGACTAGACCGGTCTCTAAGGTGGAATGAGACATTTTTTTCATTACTTGATTTTAATGAACATATTTTGTTAGTGTCCTGGATATGATTCGTATACTTGTGGAACATCGCATTTTCGTCAAGATATATGGTCATTGATAGTAGACTCGGATTGAGATAACTTGACCTGGTTAGTAAAAATCATGATACATATCAGACTTGTTATTTGATCCTAATTGGTTGCATTAGTCGGTGAATTAGAGATTTGACTTGTGGAGATTATTTTCTCACCCCTTTATTGTTGAAAATTTCTATAGGTAAGTAGCATGGTGCGGGCTGATGAGTAGTGGAATTAGTAGCCGGGTCAGCCATGGGAGCCTTTTGGTTGAGAATGCAGTTCTGATTTTTGTATAGCGGGTAGGGCCACAAGTGACATTTTGATGCCACTCGACATATTTTCCAGGTATATGTAAAATGAACCTAACATTTGTTGGCCATAGATAAATGAAGTACCGTGCTTTTATTTTTCTATTTTTTATCTCATTTAAATTTAAAACGTCAAGCCGATAGTATACATGGCGAACCTGGAATGCCACGGCTCTAACAATGGATTGGGCTGCGACAATTGATGTTGACAAGACCTGGTCATGACATAAAGAAAGAGTGGGAAAATTATGAATATTTTTCATTTAGATTTCTAAAACAAATTCTCAAAAAGTGAGCTTTTTCTTTAATTCTATCATAAAATCATCACATGCCCAACAAAATAATTTTTCATTGACATGCATATATAAAATTATATACCTAATATATAACATGTCCCAAAGTGTTGGAGTTCTCTATTTTTTACAAAATAACGTGTCAGCGTGTTGTGTCGTGTCGATACTATTTAGGTGGCCAGTAGCAAGCGATTAGAGGACATGACAACACTTGCAAAACAAAACCGAGCCCAACTTTCCAAAATGTATGGATCAACTTTTTGCAAAAAGTGTCGGGATAACATATTTGTACAAATCGGGCCAAATCGATGGTTAAGGTGAGGTAACAAATTACGATATTTTATTTGTTAAAAATTCGATTGCTCTGGTTCTTACAGCGCCGGAAAGCTTATAACCTGATTTTTGTAAAGGTGAAATTAATCGATCAAGCCAAATGATAAACTTTCTGACACCTTATTACCGGATGAACGATCAAGATATGCAATATCTGAAGATTCATTTGTCCAATTTGGGCAAATTGGATATTGCTGGTGTAATATGAGAGGTTTTAAGACAAAAGAAAATAAAAATAAGTGAGTTTTTGCGTAAGCAAGAGCCCAGCAAGACAGGAAAGAAAGATCCTTCAAAAGCGTGGTGTTGGTACAAGGGCAGACTGCTCATGTGACTGCCTCGCGTGCATGTGTGTGTATATATAAAATAAAAAGGCTTTTGACCTAACTTTGACCTCCCATTTTATCATGTATCCAATTGATCCAATTTTCGCGTGCACCAAAAGTTCGTGATCTTCTAGAAAATGCAATTCAATTTATGAAAACTCTTGAGATTGCAAACTTTCGTGAAATAGGTTGAATAAACGACGGAGACAAAAAAAAGTTATGATAGTTCACTCGAAAAGACTTCGATCAAAGTAATTCTCAAGACGTCCAAAAACTATGACCATATCTTTGAGATCTGATCAATCGATCTGCCATAATTGCGATTTTCACAACACCTTAAAATTTGGTTAAGCCGTAGTAAAATTCTGGTGTATAGATAAATGTGAATTTAATTTCTGTAACTGACTGATTTTCGATTAAAAATTAAAAAAAAACAGTGTACTAATCTTATCTAAATTTTCTTGCTAATTCTATCTCAATTTCAAAGTAAGTGGATTTTGGAAACAATTATGTTCATTTGTTGCTAAGCAAATTTGCTTCAAATAAGGTAAGCTTTATTCAAAATAAGTGCATTTTAAAAGAAG
The DNA here is from genome assembly GCA_019149425.1 of Psidium friedrichsthalianum. Taxonomy (NCBI): domain Eukaryota; kingdom Viridiplantae; phylum Streptophyta; class Magnoliopsida; order Myrtales; family Myrtaceae; genus Psidium; species Psidium friedrichsthalianum. Next base: position 23,894 of record JAGVVM010020489.1, read on the forward strand.
TAAATTATACTGAATGAAACGTAAGCATGCATGTTTCAAATAAGTTGCAATATCTATTATTTTTATTTCAACGTTTAAATTTAGTGAAAACTCAAATTCATCCAAATTATCCTAATTCCATTATTATTCACATAATTAACAAAAGCATTACTTCAAATTAGGAGTAGTGCTCATGTAATAAGATATAGGGTTGGTTTGTTTCAACTTTCCTAAGGGGCTTTCAGCCCTCAAATCCCCTTGAGAGAATACTAAGGCATTTGGTTTAGCTTTAAGCGAACATTTAGCCAAATATCAGCCATGAGAAAGTGAAAAACCCAATGCTAGTAGAGATTAACATTGAGCTTTTAGCATTTAGCCAAATGCTAATAGTCTTTTTTTCATATAAAATTAACCTCACCAAATTCCTATTTTCCCAACTCTACCCTTTTTCAGTACTGATCACCTTCCCCAGTGTTTTGATGTTGAGGAGACTAGATCTAGTTGGAAGGGACGAGCGAAAGGACGGCAAGTGGCCAATCACCTAGGAAATGGCTGGTTGCCCAGGTGGCCTAGGGAACGAACCTAGGTGATGATGCTTGTGGTCACATGACCTGGGCACCAGTACTTGGTTTGTGCAACCCAAGTGTCACCTTAGGTCACCTAACCTCAGGCGACCCTCGCCTGGGTCGTATGACCATCGGCCAAGGGTAGTCTGAGGTCGAGGGACCTCAACAATGGCCATTGGTGCTAAATTTGGCTCTCCAATGGCCTAAGACCTTCGCCGGACCGAGGAGCATCTAAGTTATACACACACACATACATATTGCATTAAAGGCCATTTCGCAAAGTTATTTTTTATCAAACATCACTTAATCCAAAGCTCATTTTCAAATGAGTGTTTACCAAACGCAATTAACGTTTTCTCAAGCCCTTTTGGGTTGAAGACATTTGCATTTCCTCAAAACTCATTTTAAATGCTGAAACAAACCCACCCATATATGTCCTTCTCACTTAATTTTAAATTAAATGGATACAATACTCATTTGAGGATACTTTTATCTTTATTTGTTATTCACTCTCAGCTCCGACTTTAATTACATATAATGCAGATGGATTAGAAGTGATCTCACCGAACTAACCCAACTCAAATCGGTCCAGACATGCAAAAAAAGCATATTTGGACAAACAATTTCGTTCCTCAGCCCAAATGTACGGGTCTGAGAAACAATTTTTGGCCCACTATTAGGCTTGGCCCGATCTGTCAAGACCCCACCTAAAAACATGAGGAGGGATTTTGCCGCAAGAAGAAAACTTTCCGATCTTAATCAACTCTATGAGCACAAGCTAATTTCTGTAACCGAAAACCACTTAAAATGGGAAAAATTAGCCACGGTCTCACATCAACCTCCTAACTTTATTCGGACAAGCTTTGACGATACTAGAGGGATTATCGACCAATATCGAATTCGAACATGTTAACGAGTGCCTTCGGAGTATTGGTTAAGCATACTGTATTTGAAGCGGTCCAATTTGCAAGGCACTGTTCACGCATGACCTGAAGGCAGCCTCCGCACACTAAAGAATCGTAAAAAGTATTTATTAATTGACATGATAATAACCGTTCCCCGAAGCAACCATTGTCCATAAAGTTCATATAAAATTCACCTCAATAAGCCAACCTTCACATGTATCAAGTGAGGGCAATGACTCTCGTGACGCCCTTTTTCACTACGAGCAAATCCAATCGTACCCTACGAGTTCAGTCTGGAAGCTATATGAATTCCCCAGCCATAAACAATCCCATAAAAATGCAAAGAAGAGAGAGAGAGAGAGAGAGAGAATTTAGCTGGCAAAACATTAAGCAAAATGGGTCCATGACCCATCTCGATTTGAACAAAGTCCCAACTCCCGATTTGATACCCTAATCACAGACACACCCACTTCACTTGCACACTCGTAACAGTCCAACCTTCAACAAACATTATTTAATTCTCTACCCTTTTTCAGATCGAAACCTCAAAAAATAAAAATATTTAAGATTTTAAAAACCGGGGGGAGGGAGAGGGGGAGGGAGAGAGAATATCTTATTTTCTAGATCTTCGCTCCCCCTACTTCTCTCAATTCCAATGCCGACATGCACAAGCCAAATTAAATACTCGCACGCACACAAAAAAAAAAAAATCGAAGTAAGAAAAGGGATAAAAATGAAAAAAAAAGAGGGGCAGAGCCAGAGGGGCACGGCCGGTTCCTCCGCCACGTGTCGGGACGTGATTGGTCTGGAGGCGAGGGAAAAGCAGTCAAAGCAAAAGACCGGATAAGCCCACCACCACCCGAGGCGTACAGTCAAAGCAAACAAAAAAACCGGTCAAAGCTCTGCTCCGCTGGCACTTTTAGCCTCGAAATTAATCACCCCAAACTTTAAAAGCAAAAACAAAAAAAAAATTAAAGTAAAGCGCAATAAAAAAGCGGCGGGTCCCACGTGCGGGGGCAGGAAGGAGCGATGACTAATAATTATTTATTTAGCTTTCTCGATTAATCCGAAAAAGAGAAAAAAAGAAGAAGGGGATCTTGGAATTTGAAATACTGAATCGATTAAATAAATAATTAGTGTGATTATAATTAACATCGAAATTTTTAATTTTTGTTTGTGGTCATGTAACGTCGATTTTTACGACGAGAAAAAAAAAAAAATTCCCCCTGCCTCGTCCCCGTGGGGGTTTCACGAGGGACTCTAGCAAAACTTGGACCGTCCTTTTCTGCAATTTCCTTTTTGCCCTTTTTTGCTTCGTGCGGGTATAACGAACCTTTTTTTTTATATTATATTTTTCATGGCCCCCCTTCTTTTTGAAAATTGCAGTTTCCATCAAAAGACGAGTTTGTCTTTTAGGGTCTCTTTGCTTTGACCGAGTCTGGTTTGAATACAAGTCGGGACTTTATGAGCAGACGGGGGCTTTGGGTTTGAACGCCTTTCTAGTGTTTTGATAATCTTGGGTAAAGACACAAATATCCGACCACTTCAAAATCCACGAAGAGATTCGATGAACTCTATAAGCTGGTGAAGTTTCGGCTTTTAACGTGAAAATGTGAACCTGATCTAATACAGTTTGTAAGTAATTGGCAGGTTTTGAATTTTTGAGAATCTCTTTTCTTTTTTTGGAAAAAGCTATCAAATACCCGAAATTATACCCTTTGTGGCACATTTACCATAAAATTTTCTTTGTGACATAAAAAATCCTGAATTTTTAATCACGTGACACATTTACCCCATACTTTTACTAGTGTGACATATTTACCCCAAACATTATTTTGTGACACTAAAAACTCTAAATTTGTATCCATGTGACATATTTACCTCAAAATTTAGGGCAAATATGTCTCATGCCTATAAGCTCGGGATTTTTTTTAAGTCACAAAAAGATAATTTGGGATAAATGTGTCACGTTGGTATAAGTATGAGATTTTTTGCGTCATAAAAAAATGTTTGGGTTAAATGTATCATACAGGTATAAATTTGGAGTTTTTTATGTCACAAGAAAAAATTATGGTAAACATGTTACAGTAGACATCGTTTAGGATTTTTTGTGGTGTCTTTCCTATTTGTTTTTAGTTGTCTATCTTTATGGAATTTTTTTTAAAGGGTGTTATTGGCTTTAGACACCCGTTTTGATATGAAATAAGAAAAATAAAATTGTTGCTTTCGGTATGTTGAACTTTTTCATGATATGCACCAGTAGTACTTTTGTGATAGAATTGTTCGATGACCTGTTGATATGATTTTTGCTTATAATTTACCAATTTGGCTTGATTAATAAAGGGGCTCAACTCAGAACAGAAGTTAGATTTCCATTATCAATTCACAAGGACATAAATCTGTTTGTATAGTTTTGTCCATCAGTGTAATTGTACATTGTTTCGATGCTTACATGCTAATGTGAAGCAGAATGCTCGGACTACGTCTCAAATCATTTTATTGCCCCACAAGAAGAAATTAGTATTAGGGTTTTTGTTTAGGCTGCAAATTTTTAGAGAGGCTATGCGGAAATTGTTGAACTTCAAATTACCATCGATTTTCAAAGAAACATAGCCATAGTCTTCAATTGCTATTTTTTTTGTCCTATTTTCAAGGTACTTTACCTTAGTTTTATGACCCAAGCTAGGGCTAGCAAGTTGTGTTGGTTCGTTACAATCATGTGAGCAATCTTCTTAGTCTAAAATATATTGATTTTGATTATACCTGCTAAGTAGTTTAATTACGATGAAGATGAATTTATTCATGTCAATATGTAAAGCTACATGTTCTGCCATCTCATATTCGGGTTTTCTCTCTATATTTTTAATGTTTTACCCCATGTTGTGTTCGTTATCATGGAAAACAGATATTATCCAGCATTGCCAATCCTAGAGTTGCTCTCACTAGTACATCTTTTACCTCATGTCCCCTCTCTTCTGTGTATTTGTCAAAACTATGTCCATTGATCTTATGTTAATCTGATGTCTTTCAAGTGATTTATGTATATTTTGCCTACTTTTCAAGGGAGTCGGCAGTGATCTTTTTATGAAAAGTAGCTTATGTGCTATATTGGCGCGTAAGTTTCCAATTAAAAAAAAAGGGGGGGTGGTGAACTTTCTTATGAAAGTATAGCATACTAGATACAATGTTTTCAATTATGTAGAGCGCCCCTCTAAAGTATAAAAAGTTTTTAAACAAAAAAACTACAACTTAAAAAACTTCTTTACTTGTATAATTATTGAAAATAATAATTTAATATTTCACCCTCTCAATTGGTTTACCAAAAAAATGTTTTATAACCTATTAATTATTGAAAATATTGATTACACAACTATCTATGCTATTATTCTGATTATGCATGGCATGGGTTTGACACTAGCATAAATGAATTTCGAGTGAGCAAGATGAATTCCATAAAGCGCAAAGTGGAGAGTCTTATCAAGTTTAAATTACAAAAATCGATAATCTATAGTTCAAAAACAAATTGTCTTCTTATTCAATATATTTAACAAGTATTATGAAAGCACTCATTGAAGTGATCATAAACCAAATGATTAACGAGTCTTTGCGCAAATGACAAAAACCATCTAACTCATTAATTTTTTTGTTTAATGCTTCTGCCCATCTAACTCATTGAGTTCATCTAACTCATTGATTTTAGTTGATTGACCACATAATGCCCCCTTCTCCTTCTTGGCACCAACCCAACCCAATCGAAACGCCTTTAATATGCTTTTCAATGCTGAGATCCAAGACCCGCTTAGGAATCAAAGTGGGAATCGGGTCATAAGCAAAGATCCGAAGTGCTTGGTCCAAGTTTGCTTTATTTAAGCATCTAATTTTCTGACCAAAATCAAAAAGCATCTAATTAATTTAACTTAATCATGAATGAGGCCTTAATAAAGCAGTAATAATGCTGGTAAACAGTGAAAGCGGGAGTTACGGCAAACAGGTGACATGACTGCACGTGTGGTTCGCGGGCCGAGGGGCTTGATGACCGGCTACAGCCCGTGGTTCCCGGTACCCGGTATCTGAAAGCACACCCCAAAAAGAAAAAAGAAAAGAAAAAACGACTGTTTTATTTCTTTTTTTTTTGCTTCCTCTATTTCCGTGACGAAATTAAAAATTATTTAAAGTGAATGGTGGTGTTTTGTTTTCTCTCTTAGTAAACGACTGGGACTGACCCAAAAAGAAGAGCAGTAGAGAGAAGGGGGAGAGCCTTTTACAGGGATGGCTTCTTTTTCTCCCCTCGCTCCTTTGCCCTTTCTCTCTCTCCTAGGTCGGTATGGTGTTTCCTTGATTTACCCTCTTTAGCTCTTCCGAATTCTTCGTAGCATCACTTCTTTCTAATCTTGGGTCTCTGTTTTCTTGCTCAATTATTGAGGCTAATCGCTAGATTTGTGGGAGTTGTCTTGAGGGGTCTCTGCTTCTTCTTCTTCTTCTTCTTCTTCTTCTTGCTTTGTTGTTATGGTCCTGGGTTGATGATTTGACCCTTTTGAAGCTTGTGGAGGAAGTGAAAGGGAATTTGATTGCTTGTTTTTTTATGCGTATTATGATGGTAATGAGTCTTTTGACCGCAGAAAGAGATGAGTAGATAAAGCAGTTGGAAAAAAGCAAGTGCAGAGGGTGCACACAACAAAGAGAGTGTTTTTTTCTTCCTTTTGGTTGTTGCTTGTGGTAGTCAATGAGTGAGAGAAACTGGGGGACTTCTGTTTTCTCTCTCCCCCTCTCTACATATCTGATTTGCGACCTAGATGCAATGTGCCCACAGGGGTACTTGTAGCTGCTGTGATTCTGAAGGGGCTTTGTTGGGTTTCCTGTTCTTGGTTGGGTTTCCTGTGAGAGGGTTTCGAAATGCCTATGTTTCAGCCCTCAAAACGGGAGGGGCTTGCTGGATATGAAGATGGGCATGTTCTAGATCTAGATACTGCGGTCAAAGATGGGGTTTTGGGTGGTTTGGGCGGCGGCGGAGTCCCCGGCGGCGGAGTCGGGGAGAAACTGGATCTGAAGAAAATGATCGAGGAGCTTGATTTATCTGAAGTCCCTTCTGTGTTCATTTGCCCGATTTCGCTCGAGCCGATGCAAGACCCTGTGACCCTATGCACGGGCCAAACCTATGAGAGGTCCAATATCCTGAAATGGTTCAGCTTGGGGCACCTCACTTGCCCCACCACAATGCAAGAGCTGTGGGACGACTCTGTCACTCCGAATAAGACCCTTTACCATCTGATATACACCTGGTTTTCCCATAAATACTTGCTTATGAAGAAGAGATCCGAGGATGTGCAGGGTAGCGCGTCAGAGCTAGTGGAGACCTTGAAGAAGGTGAAGGGTCAAGCCAGAGTCCAGGCCCTGAAGGAGCTCAGACAAGTGGTGGCATCTCATGCCACGGCCAGGAAGGCGGTCGTGGATGGAGGTGGGGTGGCCGTGGTCTCCGGCCTCTTGGGTCGGTTCACTTCCCACGCGGTGGGGTCCGAAGCAATTGCAATTCTTGTCAATTTGTCTCTTGATTCAGAATCGAGAACCAATCTTATGCAGCCTGCCAAGATCTCGTTAGTGGTGGACATACTAAATGAAGGGTCGATGGAGACGAAGATCAACTGTACCCGATTGATTGAAACGCTGATGGAAGAGAAGGATTTTCGATCAGAAATTGTCTCAAGCCATAGTTTGCTGGTGGGTTTGATGAGACTGGTGAAGGATAAGAGACATGGCAATGGAACTTTACCTGGTCTTAGACTCCTCAGGACCATATGCTTGCACAAGCAAGTGCGGAGCTTGTTTGTCAGCATTGGGGCTGTGCCCCAATTGGTCGATTTGCTGCCCAATTTGGATTCGGATTGCTTGGAATTAGCTCTTTTCATATTGGAAACACTGTCCTCCTTGCCTGAAGGACAATTGGCTCTGAAGGATTGCCGAACCACGATCCCAAGTATGGTCAGATTGCTAATGAGAGTCTCTGAGACGTGTACGCAGTATGCATTGTCGATCTTGTGGGCTATATGCAGCCTTGCTCCACAAGAATGCTCGTCCATTGCTGTTGATGCGGGCCTTGCTGCAAAGCTCCTCCTTGTGATCCAGAGTGGGTGCGATCCTGTCTTAAAGCAACGATCATCGGAACTGTTGAAGCTCTGTAGTGTGAATTATCCGGACACAATCTTCATTTCCAAGTGTAAGCTCACGAGAACAATTCAATAACCGGAAGATTGGGAGAAAATTGTTTCCCGATGTGGCCGCCATGATGGGATTTGCAGGGGCGAGAGGTGTAAAAGGTTGGGCACATTCGTCATACTTCGAGTGACTTCCAAGGCAATTGAGGTTTATTTGGAGGGGAACGAATGTGAACATGGCCTTGTAAATATCCGGGTATCATCCATGCCCCCACAGTTTGATTTGGTAGATGTTGAAGGTTCATAAAATCTGAAGATCGCACGCCATTGCTTCTTAATAAACCCCAGTTGCGAAGAGCAGCGGATCCGTGCTCTAGGTTGTAACTAATATGCTGCTTTATTTTTCGGAAGGAAGAAATTGCTTTTCATGGAGGATAGGTAAGTCTGCTTTCCTTGGCTGTTGGAGAGCTTGGATCTGCAAATGTAGCATGGTCGAGTGGTTGCTCTCATCCTCAGCTTTCTCCTGTCTTATATTTTTGTTTTTCCCCCTTAAGATGTTTATGATGTCTCCATTTTCCCTTTGGGAGGTTTTTGGCTTTTGACCTTTCACAAGTGTAGAGACAGGGGCTGCCAATGGCTTCCTCCAGCTGCCCAATGTGTCCTAATCAATGTGTATAATGAAATTGACCATTCAAATTCCGCATCCTCCCTCTATCCGCACTCCTCTCAATTCAGCCGCACGTGTTGATTCTGGTGTCGAAGGAGAGACTTGGTGGGTGTTTGAGGAACAGTATGTTTTCTCTCTGCCTTCAAAGCCTTTAGGACAGGAATGGATACGAGGGTTTCTTTCTCCGGCTGATGTGTCTCGTGTGCTTGCAGTTTGCACGTGTGTGCTTCTTATGTTCGATTGGTGGTACTTTTACTGAGTTTCACTGTATCTGGTGGTACTGTTTGGGGAGTGGTGGGGATGACTATTGGAGATGGAGACCTTGGTCATGGTGCGGCACTTTTTTCGTCGTGAGTTCAGTCTTTTGAGGGCAGATCATTGAGGGCAAGATCCGTGCTTGTCTCTCACCCTATCGCTAAAGAAAGCATAAAAGATAGGATTTTGAGCGTCTTCCTTTTGGCTTTTGCGCGCACACCACGCCAAGACATTGAATTGCTGTGCAAATTTTCGCTTCGGTGGAGGCTTTCTTCGAAAGGAATTCTCACCGCATTGCTAAACTAAAAAACGAAAAGAAAGGAAGAAAGAAAGAAAAAATATGAAGAACATCCTCGAGTGATATTAGTTATGTTCCTCTGTATAATTTTTTTTTTTGCAATTATCATTTGATTAACTCTAATCATACTCGCACTACGAAAAGTCTAAATTACCCTCCCTTCACAAATCTCAAAAAACTCCCTCTCTCTCAACAACCTAGCCAACAATCGTAGGCCTCCATTGCTGCCCCTTGCCACCATCCACAACCGCCTAGAGGTGGCCACGGGCCGATTTCGGTTTGTTATTTTTTGAAACCGGTTCGAAACCACCAAATAGATATATAGCAGTTTGGTCAGCCGTTTGGGCCGTTTGTTCCCAAACAGCTATATAGCTGTTTTTATTTTATTTTATTTTTTAATTTATTAAATAGTCTACTTCACTTTTTTTTTCTTTAATTTATTAAATAATCCTAACATTATAAATACCCATCTTCACCTTTTATTTTTTCCTCACAATTTCTCTCAAATTCTCTCAATTCTCTCAAATTCTCTTAAATTCGCTTAATTTTGTCAGTTTTCTTCTGTTCAATTCTCTCAAAAAATGGCAAGTGAAAGAGGAAAGAGTCCGATGATTTCGGAAGAATTCAATTATTCTCATGATCCTCGTGAGTATGCACATTAAGAAGGCGATGACGATGACGATGACGATATCAATGTTATTCACAATATCGAGCACGTCCCGATGCAATAAAATCTGCATCCTACTACCAATGCCGAAGAAGCGTCAATAACAAAGGAGATGAGTCAAGGGGGTACATCCTTCATATGACAACACTTCACCAAGTAATATATAGAAGGAAACGAGTACAATCTCACATGTAAGCATTGCAAAAAAATATATAGCTTTACAAGTGGAAGCGATTATGGAACATATCGACGACATCCGATATCAAAACATCAAACGCAATTCGAGATCGATACCAGATAACAACAAATTCCCAAGTTTGTCGATTGTAACACTTCTCTTTTATTTCGTTACGATATAAATAATTATGAGCAAGAATTAGCTAAATTTGCTGTCGTTGAATATTTATCGTTTAATTTTGGTGAAAATTTTGATTTTAATAATTTTATACAAAATGCATGTACTCTACAAGTAAAACCTGTTTCGAGAAATACGCTTAAACGCCAAATTTTTAAACTTTATAAAAAAGAAAAGAAGATTTGAGAAATTTTTTTGCAATTTTCAATGGATGTGTGCATATATGTAGAGATATTTAGAGTGATCATTGGCAAATTCATTATTATATGGTTATAGACGATGATTGGAACATTCAAAAAAGAATTATTGCATTTCGAGTTTTTTATGAAACGCATATGGCACATAATATTTATAGAATAATTAAGCAAGTTTTAGAAGAATATTTATTGGTTAATAAAATTTTTTCAATTGATTTTGATAATGCCTCGGCAAATACCTCTTCCATTCGTGAGTTAGAAATAATTTGTAAACTTGCTTTTGGTGGAAATTTTTTTCACATTTGATGTGTTTGCCATGTTTTAAATTTATGCGTACAAGATGGTTTACGAACTCTTGAAATTTTTCTCCATCTAATAAAAACAGCAATTCAATATTTATAGAAACATCCCCAAGTTATAAGTGACTAAGGTAGATTTTGTAAACAAAATGGAAGCAAACAAAAAAAATTTTCAAGAGATGTTCTAAATCGTTGGAATTCTACATACTAGTTGTTTAATCAATCTTTTTCATATAAAGATTTATTATGTACGTTTTTTATGAAACATGTTTCTCAAAATAATTTATACCCACAAGAGTGGGATATTTGCAAAAAAATTTTAGATTTTTAAAAAGTTTTTAATAATGCAACGTATACTTTATCCCGTGTTTATTATCCTACTACGCATTTATTTTTAACAGAGTGTGTAAATATTGCCGGTATTTTTGAAGAAAATAAAAATGACAATCAATTAGGTCCGGCTATTATAGCAATGCGAACGAATAGATGCAATATTATACCAAAATTCATATTACTTATTTGGTTGCTTGTGTTTTAGATCCACGTACCAAAATGGATGGCTTACTTGATGATTTGAATACCTACTATGAGTGTTTACATTTGATTGAAACTGTGAATATTAGAGATATAAAAAAAGAAGTTAAAAATATAATAGTAGAATTGTATAATGATTTTTGCAGTAGATATAATATAGTTGATGATAGTGGAACTTCTTCCCAAGCTAGTGACATGCAAGGCAGACACCTAGGTAGAGGGTCTAGAAATCTAATAAATAGGAAAAAAAAGACAAAAGGGAATAATGAAAAATATTTCCAAACTAGAGATTTATTTAACCACTGTATTTGAGTTTCCTCAATTCAAAGACATGGAATTCGAAATTTTACAATGGTGGAATAGTAATTCAACTCAATTTCCAGTACTAGCTCACATTGCAAAAGAAATTTTAGCAACCTCTTGCTCAACAGTTACGGTTGAACAAGCATTTAGCATTGGATGTAATATTTTGGATAACCGACGTTCAAGATTAGCTCCGGATTCAATTGAGGCTCAAGCTTGTGTCGATGATTGGACAAATGCTGCATATCGACAACAAGAGATGGATCACAAAATGAATCCGAATTCTTCAATGATGGAGATACCACCGCCATAGATACCATCATCACGGGTAGCGACGATTGACGATGAGGTAAGTATGGGGTTATCAAAGGTAAAAGAACTACATGAATTTTGATTCTTTTATCCCCAAAAAGATATATAGGCGCTTAATGATAATTCATTAAGTTCAAACCCTTTCCTCTCTCCTATTTTTTCCCCCCGATCTCCAAATTTGATTACAATTTGTATTTAAAAAATTATTATTTCATAATTTTATATTTTTTATTTCATAATTCATTATTTAAAAATTTATTTTTTATATCATAAATTTTTATTTAAAAACCGATTGTGAACTAGAATCGGAACCTGAACCGGAACCGAAACCAGCGGTTCCGTCTGGTTCAAACTGGAACCGAAACAGGGCCTTGAACCGGTCCGGAACCGCCAATTCATGAACCGGAATCGGAACCGCCTTAAAGGTTATGAACCGCTAGTTCATGAATCGGAACCGGAACTGCCTTAAAGGTCACGAACTGGAACCAGCAGTTCCGAACTTGAACCGTTCGGTTTTGAACCGTGGCCATCTCTCAACCGCCGCGGGTTGTAGATTGCTGGCCCAAAGGGCGGTCATGAAGCTCGTCCCTATGTCTGCCTCATCACAACAATTGGGCATTGTTGTTTATAATTGACCTTATGCTGTTAGTTCTCCAATTTGTGGTGTTGTTTCTCCAACTATTTGTGTGTCTAATCATTGCCCGTTGAGTACCAGCGGATATATTTCTCCGTGATATAATCAGATCGACAATCCGGTCTATTTATTAGCTCTTGCAAATTAGTACCAAAATAGATGTTAAAGATACAACGTTATTACGATTTTTATTTATTTATTTGGGGATCTTACAAGATAGTTTAGAAGCCAATCACTTTGGGTATGAATCTCATTTATTTAGACATATAAGTTTCGTTCATTTTACAAAAAACAACTTTCATGAATTTTTGAATATTTCAACATTCGCTTCATGAAAAATAAATGAGTTAAGAAAAATAATTTCCGTCAATGGAAAAAAATTTCTTTAAAAGTGAGGAAAATGATTTTCTTTTCTTTTTCGGTGGAGGCCAATCTCTCTCTTCTCACTCTTTCTACATACTTCAAAATTTTAAATTAATTTAAAATTTTTGTTTTGTTTTGTTTTGTTTTGTTTTGTTTTGTTTTCTTTTTCCTTACTCTATTGGTTGTTGGGCCTCAACGATGACTAGCAGCCAGCGACCGGCCATAGGCACGGCTTGCCGAGCCTCGACCTAGATTGATCCCGGTGAACTCAAGGCTAGCTAGATCCCAGCAAGCTCGAGCTTGCTTGTGGCTGTCGATGGCCGATCGCAGCAGAGGAACGAGGAAAAAAGAAAGGAAAGAAAAATAAAAGAGAACATTAAAAAATAATTAAAATTTTGGTTTTTTAAATGAATAGAAAAATAGAAAAATTAGAAAATAAATAGAAAATAAAAAAAATTATTAAAAAGAGTGCACCGAGGAAAAAAAATATGATTTTCCATACAGCAAAAAATATTTTCCAGTTTATTTTTAGATTTCAGCCAAATATAAAAAAATATTGTTGAATTCATGGAAAATATTTTCCAAAACCATCACATTTTCTACAAAACGAACGGAGCCATGAGTAATTTTTCATTTTTGCTAGTAAACAATTTTTGTATGAATTCTATGTATCTTATAAGTACCGCCATAGAGATGGTCACACTGTTCAGATCTGGGTGAACTTAGATTGTAGTTGCATGCCGTGCATTGTGGTCAAATTACACGTTAAATCTCTTCAAAGATCTTCCACCTTGTCCACAGATGTTCATCAACTTTTTTTTTTTCTTTTTCTATATTTTCGCTATTGATTTGGCCATTAGAAGCTTCAGGAGCTTCAAAGTTCGGGGAAACGTGCAGATCTCGTCGACAGTACGGGGCTCACTTTACTCGCAGCAGTGGCTTCTCCACGACAACCCTAGCCTGAGCGAGCAAGACCAAACCAGCATGGCGGCGAAGGAGACGCTGACGAGAAATGCACCGAAGATGGAAAGCAAAGGGCGATTATCAGCTTCATGGACCGAATGGGCAAGTAGCTCTCTTAGATAGAGAAAGCATGTACTGAATATGATTGATTTTCTCGGGAAAATCGATTTTCGAGGTTCGAATTTTCTCTCCCTGGGTTGGCTTCTATGGAGGCAATCTATTGAATTGAGTGATCTTCACATGCTCCCTCATGTGATTTCTTGGAAAATCACCGGCATCTCTGCATCCATTAAGGTCGTCAGCTTTGGGATCGTCACTCGAGTTGACTACATGGGTTTTTGGTGGGTTAGTGAATATGGAAAATAATTTTCTAAAAAATTATAAATCTATTGCTAAGCAGCCAATGCAATTTTAAATTTTTTAATTTGATTCATTTAATAAACGGAATCTAGCAGATTAATTTTGGCCAGAAATCGTTGACGCGGATGACAACCCTTTTTTTTTTTTTCACAATCAGCATTGACGTGAATAATTTATGCATTTTTAAAATTTTATGTATTTTTTTATAAGTTTCTTGGATTTTTTTTTCTTTTCCCATTGTTCATCTTTTCGGAATAGCTAGTAGGGTTGCCGATGTCTATGTCAGTACTGCTCGTGCCACGTGATACAACAGGTTATATAGGACAGCCCACGTCCATGTTAGTAATTTTCATCCAAAATTAATCGAATTGAGTCATTGGAAAATTACCAATAGGTCTATGATTAAATTGGTCCAATTAAAAAGTTTAAGGTTACATTGGTTGTTATAATGTAAAAACTCAACATGCAAGAATTTTCTATGAAACAAACTAAGGATATCTTTCCAAGAAGAAAATGAATTCTAACCCTGGCTTCCCCCTCTTAAGTGGGTTTGTTCATTGCCTCCTAAAGTAGACTTTTTGATTTCATCTGGGAATTATTTGCTTCAATTTTTTTTTGTTGATACCACAAAAAACCCCAAACTGGTACACCTATGACAAATTTACCCCAAACTATTTTTTTGACCACAAAAAACTCAAAACTGGTACATCTGTGATAAATTACCCCAAACTATTTTTTTGACCACCAGAAACCCCAAATTGGTGTATATGTAATAAATTTATTCTAAATTAATTTTTTTACCATGAAAAGTCACAAATTATTATGATTGTGATAAATTTACCATTCTTCAAATTGGGTTAAGACTATGAAAAATCCTAAATTAATACAGCTGTGATAAACATAGGGTAAAAATCTCAAATTGGTACACTTGTGACATGCCACATGCCATCCAACTTAGCAATTTGACGTTAAATTTAACGAAAACTATCGGAGGGTAAATTTGTTACAAATATATTAGTTTGGGGTAAATTTGTTACAAGTGTACCAGTTTAAGGTTTTTTGTGGCCAAAAAATAGTTTATGGGTAAATTTGTCACAGATGTATCAGTTTAAGGTTTTTTGTGTGATATGGTACTTTAGTTTTTATCTTATGCAATCGAGTCCTCCATCTTTTTGTTGATTTGTGTTATTTGATTCCTCTAACTTTTATTTTGCTCAAGCAAGTCTTCTAAGTTTCTTGATTTGTAGAATCAAGTTCATAATTTACCTATTACTAACATCATGAATTAGGGCTTCTTCTTCTTCTTCTTCTTCTTTTCCATATTTTGTCTTCGCTAATTTTGGCACTAGATTAGCAGTGTGTGCCATATTCTGCCGCATTGAATACCGCATCATGAAATTAATTTGATAATTTAGTGAGAGTGGTTGATCGAAGGATTTAATTGCCACCTTTCCTCGTTTGAACCTCGCCCTTTACTTTGAAGCTATGCCATCATAAGGTGTTGCTAAATGAAAGGATTTTTATCAATATCCTGAATGACCCATAGCAAAGTAGTACCGTGAGGGAAGGGTGAAAAGAACCTCCATCGGGGAGTAAAATAGAACTTGAAACTATAAGCTCCCAAGCAGCGGGAGAGCGGAGAGCTTTCCCCTCTTTTTTACTCGACTCTTTGGTCTTAAGAATGCTGATTTTAAGAATGGATGATTGCCCTTCTCTGACCCTTACTGCTTAACCTAAGAGCAAATCAGCAAGGACTACCTTGCAAGGTTAAATATTTCTAAGTAACCCATAACAAAGTAGTACCGTGAGGGAAGGGTAATTGAAGACAGGTTTTTAGAGTTAGCTCATCCTCGCAGGATCGCAACCCTTTGTCCTAGCTATTGTAGCACGTGTGTCGCCCAAGGCAGAAGCGGTATGCGACTGAGGGGGTTGAAGACCAAGAAGTGAGTTATTTATCATCCAAGCATTCTTCTTAAGGTTAGATCAAATTTCTTAGTCCCTGTTCACTGTGACCCCTTTTGTGAGGAGGCACCCATTCTCTTGAAGTTATAAGGCTAGCTCGCTCTCGCGGGATCGCTATCCTTTGTCCCGGCCATTGTAGCACGTGTGTTGTCCAGGGCATAAGGGGCAACCTCATCAGGGCTTGACATGCCATGAATCCTTTATCAAGAGGATTTGTGGCATGTCAAGCCTTGGTAAAATTCTTCGCTTTATATCGAATTAAATCACATGAACACAAGTCTTCGCAAAATCATAAGACCATGTATGGGTCCGACTCCTGCCTAGTGCCATTTTCAAGTAGCCTTCGATCAATTACATATTTATCAATATTCAATTGATTGGGACGGGTTTTTAAAGTTAGCTCACCCTCAAGGGATTGTGACTCTTTGTCTTGGCTTTTATAGCATGTGTGTCGCCTAGGGCATAAGGGGCATGATGACTTAATCATGACCCCTTGACCAATGTATCTTACGGATCATACTGTTTGTTGACCATAATTCATGAACCTAGTTACCATAGGGAACATATTATAAAGATCTATGACAAGCGGTGGAAACTACCAAGCTGGAGTACGGTAGAGGTAAAGAGAATTTTGGTAGAGCAGTGGAATGTGTTAAAATTTGAAAAAGTTAGAGGATGTGATTGCATGAAATAAAACCTAGAGGACTAAATTGCATTGATCAAAAAATAGGATTCGGTTGCACTAATCACATAAATGCTAAAACTTGGAAGACTAAAACTGTACTTACCCTCATCATTTTCTTTTATTGAAGGAGGGCAAGAAGCCCAAACAAAAACTAAGACTCCATTTACTTTGCAAAAAATACATGTTTAAGAAAATATTTTACTAAAAAGGATTGTTTGTATCAATTGAAATAACTAATAAATGAAAAATGTTTTTATTATAGACACAATTTATGTCTAAACATTTTGTGATTTATGAAAATTTTAAGTTCATCTATTTTTGTAAGCAATACAAGCGATTGTTTATAGGAAAATGTTTCCTAAATGTTCATTTTTATTGAAAAAATTGAGCCTAGTTACAATAAATTCTCAAGGACATGCAAGTGCCACTTTTTTTTTAATCGAAATATACATTTCATTTATTATGATGAAAGATAAGCAAACAAATGTCATTTTTTTTTAATCGAAAAGAAAATCTTCATGCCATATGAAAGAAGGATACATCACTTCAAGACAAACATGCAAATCCCACAAACTAAGTAAAGCAAGTAAATATGAAAAGTGAAATAACTTGATAAATCACTTGATCCCCCACAATCGGTGCAAGTCATCCTGCACAAAGACGGGATCATCACCTCATTTGGTTCGTCATCGTGAAATTAATATAGAAAGTCCCTACTCCAATTCCTTCGAATGGGATTCCCTTGTTATTGGTTGAATCGTTTAAACTTTATACATTGAAATGGCAATAGGACATGATTCAAGTGTTTGGTGCATCATTTAAAAGGTTGACATGGAATGAATATTGACTTATCCAACTAATTTATATAATAACTTGCTTTATTCTTCAAAAAAATGAATTTTAATGAAATAGATGACTTGCATTTTGGTAAAGAAACAGAAGGGGAAAATTGTCCAAAAATTCCAAACCTATTACATTTTTGCTAATTCAGTCCTAAATCTTTTAATTTTATCAATTCAATGCTAAACCTTTTCATATTTTTGTCAATTGAGTCTATTCAGCCATTTTTGAATAAAAATTACTGACGTGGACGTCGACCATCTTACGTGGCATGGCCAGGGCAAACGTGGACATTTTTCTTTAAGATTATACAATATATTTTCGATTTTTTGTTACTTTATTATTTTTATTCACTTTTTCTTCATTGTGACTGGCGAGGGCTCCAGTGAACCTCGTCGGCTACATAAAAAAAAAGTAAAAAAAAAGTGAGGAAGAAAAGGAAAAAACGAAGGAAAAAGATAATAAAAAATGAAAATATTCTCAAAATTTATTAAAATATTATTAAAAATGATCAAAGTTAGCTCTAACAAGTGGTCGACATCCACATTAGCAATTTCTAGTCAAAATTGACTAGATGACTCAATTAACAAAACTTGAAGAAGATTAGGACTAAATTAGTAAAATTAAAATATTTAATATTGAATTGAAAAATGGTAATAGATTTAGGACTTTATGGAGAATTTTCCTAAAAAAGAAGCTTTCACTTTGAAGTGCATTTCTAACCAAAAAAAAAAAAAAAGTTGAAGTGCTCTTGAAAGTATGTTTAGCGAAAAAAATTCAAATCTGAAAATGTTATGTAGTCCCTCATAAGAAGGGCAGTGCTATTTTCATCCCAGGTTTGATTTGACATCCCAAAAACACTATTTTCACCATTTCCCCCCTTTCACTTGCATGCTTTGGTCAAATTTACCTCTTTTTTGTTTATTTATTCTTTTACTTTTTTTTGGGTCCCACGTCCCCCCTCCTGCTCCTTTTTGTCTGCAATATGTTGGACATAAGCTCCTCAACCTCTCCTTCAATAGCCAGCAAAAATGTCTTGAATATGGAATCTCTGATGGAGCAAAAATTCTTGCGTATGCTTTCGCTCACGTGAAATGAATCGTCCTTGCTCTTACTTTGCTCAACTTTCTACTCTGTCTCATGTGTGTTTCCATCGATGTGGAAAGAAGAAGAAAATGAAGGTGAAATGCAGATGGGAGCTGGAGTTTGGTTGTCCACGATTTTGCAGAAAAGAAAAGGAGGAAGAATGTGGGACCTGTTAAAAAAAGGGATATACAAATAAAAAAGAGGAAAATTTGACCAAAGCACGCAAGATAAGGGGGGCAAAATGGTAAAAAAGGTGTTTTTTTAGGGTATTAAAGCCAAAACTTGAGTGGAAATAACCTAAACCTATAAAAATTATCAAAACTATGTAATCTCGTTTCTTTGTCTTTTCTTTCTTCCCATTTTTCCTACTCCGGTCTTTTGCCCTACCAGAGAAAAAACACTGGTCTTCTTCCCCCCAGCAATATACGGTAGACTCGCCGCTTGACCATCGAAACTGCAAGCCTTGGCCATCGCGCCTCCATCCACCGAAGTCGCGGCCCCCTTGCCTGCTCAAGTCAGCGACCTAGATCCGCAGTGAGTCGTTGGTGTCGCCGTCGGGCCACCCCTCTCTTTCAAGTTCGATCGGTTCTGCACGATTTACTTCAAATTGGCAAGGGTTTTGTCAGAAAAGCTTGAAACCCTAGACTTCAATTAATCGATCTGAAGGCTGAAGCAAGTGAGTAATGGCAGACGGGGTCAAATTACAACAGACATCCAAAATGGGTCTCAAAAGCATATCTATGGACTGCCAAGCACAATGTCGAATTCATCACATTGGAAGGCCGTCTTGTCGCGGTCATGCTTATTAAGTAGATGACGGGATGGGCCCATTTAATGTGGTCCGACAATTGGACCACCTCTCTAAAATTTCAAAATGCTATCCTGACCCTTAATGGGTAAAAAACAAAGCAGAGTTCATTTGAACATATGAAAATTTGATTTTTGAAATCGAAGTGTATCTTACCTCAAATCATTTAAAAGTGAAACTGGGTTGGGCTCATAATCAAATAATCAACCTTCATCATCTGAGCCCGCCTACTTTTTACATTTTTGGGCCACTATCGAAAATGAATAGAGGGGTCTGGTCGGAGTTGTTTTCGTTCGGGCATTAAGAAAAACCGTGAACCTTATATGTTTTGGTTCTGGTTATAATCCTGAATAGTAGGGATAAGTGGTTCTAGGGTTGGTCCAAGTTCTACTTAGAACTTGCCATTTAAAATCAGTTCTCTAATTTTTGGAACCTAGAGCCTAATCTAAGACAAGTAGCAAATCTACCCAGGTTCCATCTATATTTTTAATTGAACGATTGCAGTGAATCATCTCCTCTAATGACCATTATTTACTGCTATAATCCCCTAATCATAACTCATAATTAGACACTAGAGAAAAATGAAATATTAACAAAATGAAAGTCTCAATCATGTATATTGCCGAAAATGAAAGCTTAGTAGTGGTTCCAGATTACACAACAATCATCGGATGCTATAGAATACCAAAAAATAGTGTGAAGATATAAAACAAGGGGAAAAAAAAGGCTTGTTCAAAGTACCCGAAACCTGTCTATTGAAATCATTTTTTTAGTTTTTGGAACTTGGAAGCTACCATGTATATTCTAGAATTTGGGATCAGAACAGTTCTCCGATTTCCTATTTTTTGGAATCTAAAACCTATTAGCTATACCCTATAATCTAGAATTGGATTGGTTCCTGGTTTATCTTGGACTGGAACAACATTAACCCCTATTAAATAGCTAAAACCAAAAAAAGAAAAATTACTTAAAAAAAAAACCCTCGCGAGCAGAATAAAACTCTTCTCTTATTATCAATTGCTCAAATGTCGTCTTCAGCTTCTCCCTCGTTGGGCTCTAGCTCGTCATCATTCGTGAGTTCATCTCTCTATCAACTAATGAACAAGGATAAATTGATCGATAGTTCGTAATGGTTTCTCTCACTCTTTGGGTGCGCATGGCAACACTTCTACTTCAAAAATCAACTTATGACTAGAAGTTGATTTTAGTAAGCAAAAGCTAATTTCTAATCAGAGAAAGGTGTTTGATAACAATACAAAATTTTTGCTTTTGGAATAGAAATTCATTTGTTCATGGCTGAAAATTTCTACTTCTGAAATATTATTAACTCAAATTATTATATGAAAAATTATTGATCCTAACTTCGAAAAGTGAAACACAAATACTAACCGATTTACGTATAATTTATCATTCAATTATTTTAGGGAAAAAGCCACCAAAAATCCTAAATTATACGCATTGTGGCATATTTACCCTAAAAGAAATTTGTAACACAAAAAACCCCAACTTTTATCCATATGACATATTTATCCCAAACTTATACAGCGTGACATTTACTCTAAGCTTTTTTTGTGACACCAAAAATCCTAAACATGTGTCTGTGTGACACATTTAGCTCACAATTTAAGGTAAATATGTCACATGCCTACACGTTTGGGATTTTTTGTATCATAAAAAAATGTACGGGATAAATGTCTCACAATGGTATAAGTTTGTGATTTTAGGTGTTACAAGAAAAATTTTAAAGCAAATGTGTTATAATAGGCATAGTTTATGACTTGTGGTGGCGTTTTCTCATTATTTTATACAAATGGGGACCAATTTTATGGAGAAAATTCAATTAATGGATACGATGTCTGAGCTATATATCTATGCTAAAAGCACAAGTAGTTTCAGTACTTCCTCATTTGTGCCTCTAATTGGTTTATGTCACAATGGGTATAGTGTATAAACCTTCTTTGTGCCTAAATCGTCTTTAGTTCAAAGGTGCATCATGATACATTCAGTAAACCATATTATTGGACACGTTGATTTATGACAAGCAACAATTCTACCGTCATAACTTGAAACTGTTAAAATTTACCTAGAACACTGTGTTTCAACTTTAAGAACCAATATTGCATATAAATTTTCCAGTTAAATCCATTAATCGAAAAAATTGACAAAAGAAAGACATCTTTAAGTTCTTAGTCAAATGCAAAAAATATTACTATTTGACCTTGGAAATGTTGGGAGCTTTGCAAGGGTTCTTGTCGGGCCCTGGACAACCCCCCTGCCCAGCAAAACTGTAGCTACCACCTAGAAATTTTGGTAGTTCACTGAAGAAATTCGTAAAGTTAAGAAAACTCTAAGGCATTGATGAATAATGTTACACAAGTAATAATAATTGGCACTTTGTCAAAAATTGAATGGACACAACATCCAAGAAAAGAACAAGAAGAAAATTGAAAGAAGCAGGAGAGTTTCAATTACCTTGCCTCAATTATTTTCAATAATTTGGTTTGGTACTTGTTGAGAGCCTAAAGAGAAATTCCAAGTGAGTACATCTAAAAATGACAGTCACAAACCTTGCATAGTGCTTTGAAGGGTATGAAGAATGTTGACAAATAAAAACATACATGCATTTTGCCTTCTCAACATCAAATTTCTTTGCTTCTAAGAATTTGAGAAACAACTTGAGAAGTTCAAAGATGACATCAATAGTAGTATAATTGTCTCTTTGTGGGATTGCTTGGTCCACTTTAAAATGTTTGTGGGATGCCATTTGACTAACTTGGGTCAATTGTTCGATCACTTTGCTATGATTGTGTCTTTGTGAGATGCCATTTAATCAAATCATGAAATATTTATTTCTTATAATTCGTTAAAAAATATATTGCTAAAATACTTTTATGCAATACAAATTTAGTGAACATTATTTTATATATTTATATTTTTTTAAAAATAATTTTTTATAGTTAATTTTTTATTTATTTAACGATCGGAGGAGATTGGTGGTAGCAAACGATAGTCACCAGTGGCAATGGACGACAATCACCGATGGTGGAATATCTCTTTCTAATTTTAACTATTGAAGAGAAGTAATTTTTTTTTTTAACTTCTAAAAGTTGCTCAAAAACAACTTCTTAAGCAAAAAATTGCTTTAGAAATAGAAAAATGAAGTTGCGCAATCAAACGGATTTCTGCTTCAGAAATTACCTAGTGCTCCAAAAGCATTTTTTAAGTAGAAATTTTGCTTTAAAAGTGTTACCATGCTAGCCCTTGCTCTTCGCTATATGGAGCTTCTCTTCGAGTGCTCTCAAGGCCTTGCCTGTTTCGCTTGGGTGAGAGAGAAGGGTTTGGCGGCAAATTGGGCAAGATATCGAGAGATCAGCAAGGAGAGGCCATGAGGGAGGAGTTAAAGTGGCAAAGGACTTCGCCATGGTGGGTAATTGGCGGCTATGAAAGCGATAAAAAAAAAAAAAGAAGGAGAGGAAGAAGCAGATCCCTTAAATGGGGTTGAAAGACACTTTAAGTTGGATTTATTTTGGTATGGCTCAAAGATAAACACATTTCGAACATTTGGGATGGGTTTGGTTTTGCTGATACTCTCTCATGTGGCCCGATCCACCCCTCCGTGTAGACATGGCCACAGGCTGGTTTGGGCCCAGAACTGACTCGGAACCGACCTGTTGATTGGCAGTTCAGAATCAAAACCAGCCCATGGCCATAAGGGTCTGGTTTTGGTGATTTCAAACTACCGGTTCAGAGCCATTGGAAGCCAACGGAGAACATTTAAAAAAAAAATTGTGTGATAAAAAATTTATAAATACCCCTTTCATCTTTTATTTTTTCACACAAATTCTCTCAATGTTTTCAAATTCTCTCTCACTCTCAAGTCTCAATTACGTTCTCAATTCTCAATTTTCTTATTTTCTTTATTTATTATCTCCTTTAATAATTTCCTATTTCAAATTCTTTTTTCATACCCTATATGTTTACATTATACCATATATATATTTTATATATCTAAACAAAAGGCAAGTGAAAGTAGAGCTAGTGGCAAAGGAAAGAGTACAATGGGACAATCCGATTATCCTAATCCTCATGATTATGCAGATTTGAGAGTAGATATAGATAATAAAATCAACATTTTCCCTAATATGGAGCAAGTCCACATACAAGAGAGTCTTCATGCTCCTACCAATACCAAAAAATGTCAACAACAAAGAGTGCATCCAACATAAGGAAGCACTTTATGAAGGTTGAAAAATTTGAAGAAGGTCTAAAAAGGTATCAATTAATTTGTAAATATTGTGATACAATATACAAATATACAGGTGAATAAGGATATGAAATATTTAATCAGCATTTTAGATCAAAACATCAAACCGAAGTGGGAATTGACACCAACCAACAATAAATTTCTGGATACGCCAATTCTAACACTTCTCTTTTATTTTGTTTTAATGAGAAAAATTATAAAGAAGAATTAGGTAAATTTATTTTCGTTGAACATTTATCATTTAATTTTGGTGAAAATTTTAGTTTAATGGATTTATACAATATACATGTGCTCCACAAGCAAAATATGTTCCTAGGAATACACTTAAATGTGAATTAAAAATATTTATAAAAAAGAAAAAATATTTACAAACTTTTTTTTTTTTTATGAATTTTAATGGATATGAGCATATAGGTAGCGACATTTGGAGTGATCATTGGCAAAGTAATTCTTTTATGAGTATAACATGTAATTGGAATATTCAAAAAAGAGTTATTGTATTTAGAATTTTTTATGATAGGCATACGGTAAAAAATATTTTTATAGATTAATTAAGTAAATTTTAGAAGAATATTATTTGCTTAATAAAATTTTTCAATTGATTTTGATAATGCTGCGGTAAATACCGCTTTAATTGTTAACTGAAAAAGATTTGTAAACCCGCTTTTGGTGGATAATTTTTTCACTTTAGATGCGTTTGTCATGTTTTAAATTTATGTGTACAAGATGGTTTAAAAAATCTTCAAATTTTTCTCAACCTTATAAAAATAGCAATTCAATATTTATGGAAATATCTCCAAATATGAAAAATGATAAAAAATTTTGTGGAGTAAATGAAAAAAGACCAAAAGATTTCTAAAAGACATTCCAAATCGTTAGAATTCTACTTACAAGTTGCTTAATGAATCTTTTGTATATAAATATTTATAATGTGTATTTATTTCAAATAATATATCTAAAATTAATGTATACCCACAATAATGGGATAGTTGCAAAATTTTTTTAGATATTTTAAAAATTTTTAATGATGTAACTTATACTTTGTCTGATGTTTATTATCCTACTACGCATTTATTTTTAATAGAATGTATTAATATTATTGGAGTTTTTGAAGAAAATGAAAATGATGAGAAATTAGATGATACAATTAAAACAATACGAACAAAATGGATACATTATTATGGAGAAATTCCTATTATTTATTTAGTTACTTTTTTTTATCCACGTTGTAAATTAGATGGTTTATGTGATTATTTAAATATATTATGAATATTTACATTTATATGATACGATAAATATTAGAACTATCTAAACAAGAGTTAAAAACGTAATAATAGAATTATATAATGAATTTTGTAGAACATATAATTTAGGTTATAGTGGATGTGGATCTTCTCAATCTAGTTACTTACAATGTGGGAACATAGATAAAATTAGTAGAGGGTACCAACTTTTGATGCATAGGCAAAAAAGGAAAAAGAAAGTAATAGGAATTAATTCTAAAATAGAGAGCTACCTAACCATTTCTTTTGAGTTCGATAAATCTTAACACAGTAGAAATTTCACAATATTTGATTGGTGGAAGAGGCATCTCATCCAATACCCAATTCTTGCTCTGATTGCAAAAAATTTTAGTAACCCCTTATTCAATAGTTGTGGTAGAATAAACACTTAGCTTTGGAGGTAATATTTTGGATGAACGACGTTCAAGATTAACTCCCAAATCGATGGAGTATCAGGCTTACGTTGATGATTGGACCAAGACTCAACATAGACAATAAGAGATAGATCAAAATAATAAAGCCAAATTCTTTGATGACAGAAATACCACCACTACTGACATAGGAACAGGGTAGTGACGATTGAGGATGAGATAAGTATGGGGTTATAAAAGATAAAAGAACTATATGGGCTTTGATTTTTATATCCTCAAGAAGATATGTAGGCACTTAATGATAATTATTAAGTTCAAGCCCTCTCCCCCTCTTTTTTTTCTCTACATTTATTTGATAATACATTATTTCATAATTTCATAATTCATTATTTTCTTTTATTTCATAATTTATGTTTGATAATTTGATTATAATTTTATTACAAATTCATCACTATTTAATTTTTAAACTAAAAAATCTTTAAAAAAAACGAAACCGAAACCGATTTGGAGCAACCGGTGGTTCGCCGGTTCGGAACCGTCAGTTTGGAGCCTCTAACTGTCGGCAGTTCTGAATTGGATAGGAACCAGCTTGAAACCTCCAGTTCCAAACCTAAATCGGACCTTAAATGGCGGTTCCGGTTCCTCCAAATTGGAATCGGAACCGGCTGTCATGAATCGGAGTCGACGGTTCCAGAACCATGGCCATGCCACCTTTCATTGCCTTTTGTCATCACTGTGGATATCATTATTTGCGGCCAACCCCATTGCGACGGAATTGACTCATGAATTTTATGTTTTCGAGACAATCGAAGTGTTTGTGGGAGTTTGGAGTGAACTAGTATAAGAGGCTAGAATTCTTGTTGGCTAATTATTCTGGGTCAGTCTATAATTATTGCTATGCCTTCCACGCAATATGAGTTGGAGAAATTTACCATTATTTTTTTTAAAAAAATTGTGGCATATTAAGATGCACGCGCTGTTGGAGACATAAGATAGGATTAAGTTTGCAGGGAGATGATAAATTTCCCCAGGGTATGAAGGAGGAATAACATTTGACATCTTGAAAAATCATCGGAGTATAATTTTGGAGAAGAAGATAGTAAAGTTTGATATCATCTCTCATTAGGCCCAACCCGCCCATCATCAACGTCGACAACATTACCTTACATAATGCATTTATTCAGGTAGTGAACAAACCTACACTTCAAATTAATGAGTATTATTAATGTAATAAGATATACTTTTCCTTTTGACTTAATTTCAAAGTGAATGGGTAACTTATTAATGGTTTATGCTATCCCTAGCCTCTTCATTGCTATAACACACCCTTACTAATGGAGTTGATGAAAATAATCTCAAGAGAACCCATTAATAGAAATCACAGGGGGAAGAGTGAAATTTGCCATATGTTGAAATGCATAAGCCACACATCATCATTAAGTAGAAGACTATCCGTATTATTCAAAAAATGATGTTTATTCCACCACCTTATGCAATTTTCTATTTATTTTTATATTAACTCCATTTCCTCTCTGCTGATTATTAATGTGCTTTGGCTGATTTCGAGAAATGAACTTTGGAAATGAGTATGAACCTTGTTTGCAATCTTTATTACTTAAACAAAATTATAATCATAGAGAATTCACGAATCTAACCTAAGAGTTCTACCCAGATGTGGCGTCCCGAAATTTTGAAGAGCTAAAATAATAAAATTGGATTTTTGTGGAAAAGAGGGACAATTTTGGATGCAAATTTTAAAGTAGTTTCAAAATGCTAGTCAAGAGTTTATACCATCTATTCGCATTGTAAAATTTTTCTGTTCGCATCAGACTTAGCCTTGCTAGAACCGTTGTTGCAAGATTTGTAAAAATGCCCTCATTCGTTATGCCAAATTTTTACCCTGTCCTAAAATGCCTAATTACACATTTGCCCGAAATTTATGCACTAGTGGACAAATTTTTTAAATTTGTTGATGTGATTTTCCTCCTCCCTCTTGTCAAATTCGGCTACCCCCTCCTACTTCTCCATCCCATCAGCCGTACACCCTCCACTAGCTCCCTTCTCTCTTCTCTGTCTCTTGCCGTGTGATAACCGTCCCTTGCACTGTTCTTTTTTTTTTTTCCTTTCCTCTGTTCAGTAGAGAACCTCCTGTCGCGACCTAAAAATTAGTTTCTTAGGTTAATAGATTATCAGGTTAATTATTTAACTAACCTAACTCGGACTCTCCTAAGTCCATACCAAATCGCAACTTACTGTTTAATATTTAACATGCAAAGATTTTCAAAAGAGTCGTCACTAATCATTTTTTGGTAGGTTGATTAGAAACCAGAGAACTAAATTACTTCTACGAACTAGAGATTAAGAATTCGAGGACTTGATTACATGAGATTACTCTAACGCCCTTTCAGTACCATTTTATTTCATGAAAAATCAGTTGAGAATGCAACATTAATTGATTTTAACCTAAGTCACTAACAAAGATTATCATGCGGGTACACAATCAATTAATTGAACATTTAGAAGTCAAGATAATCAAGGGAGCATGCACCACACAAAACATTTATTTTTTATTTTTTTTATTTATGAATGCATGAATGACTATACTATATACAATGCATGAAACTATTCTAGAATGCAATGACATGAATTAAATGCATGACTAAAGCATGACCTATATGACATGGCAAGAATGATGACGTGCAAGGATGACATGGCATAGATTGACCTAGCAAAGATGACATGGCATAGATGACTTAGTAAAGATGACATGGCGTAAATGACGTGGCAAGTATGACATGGCAAGACTGACGTGGCATAAATGACAAGGTATAAATGAAGTGACGTGGCAAGTGTGGCATGGTATAAATGATGTGGTACAAATAATATGGCATGGATGACTTTTTTTTTTTTAATTTTTGGATGAATTTATTTCCTAAAATAGAACTATGTCAAAACAAAATTTATCTTGGATATTTTAGAGTTTGAATTGACATGAACCCTAATATATTAAAGATAGATTATTTTAAACATGAAATTCTATTTAGGTATACAATTTCCATTCTAAAATAAAATCTAACCTAAATGTTTCACAAAAAAAGGATTAGATATGCAATTATCTACATGATGCTATTTTTAAGATATGTAATTTTTTTAAACATGGCAATTGATGAATGAAATCCTTTTAGAATTTTTGAAAATATTACATCATGCGACGAATATATTTCAAAGATAGATATGCAATCAATCAATTCAAATCAAGACAAAAAGTGAATATGCCAATCAATTCAAAGAAGAAAGTGGATATATCAATCAAACTTTTAGAAAGATTTCGCAAATATTCAAGTTAATTTTTAATCTGTAATCATACGATTAACTATTAAACTTAAATCCTTACTAATTGAGTATTCCATCAATAATCATAAAGATGACTTTCTCGATCATATGGCAAGTTGCAGATTAGGAATAAAATTTGCTAATTAAAACCTGCATTTTTTAAAAGATATCCACTTTGAGGCAAGATATCCAAATATAACCAAATAGACAAATAAATTTACCAAAGTCCTAGATGAGAAATTTACCTTGTTCTTCAAGTATTCACTTTCCAAATTTGAACGTTGCTAAAAAAAAAAAACTTGCACACCAAGCTTCCAGGGATAGTCTAGCCGGTTCTGGAATTCTGCACTGATGTAGGGCGAGACTTGAGCTGATTCGAGGTATAGACATTGTTGGATAGGAAGCTCCAGATACCAAATTGCAGTGAACTAAGCTTCGAACAGCAACAGATTCTAGCACTAAACGGTAGGAATTCGAATACCAAATCATAGTAGAAACGAGCACCGAAAGGAGCAAAAATGCGACC
>JAGVVM010020491.1:0-42500 GCA_019149425.1 Psidium friedrichsthalianum
ACTAAAGAGAGAGAGGGAGAGAGGAAGGAAGGTGTCAGCGACTTAAAAATCAATTTATCAGGTGATGGATTATCAAGTTAATTATTTAACTAACTTAATTTGAAGTCTCCCAAATCCATACTAAATCGCAACTTATGGTTCAATATTTAATATGCAAAATTTTCAAAAGGAGTCGCCACTAATTATTTTTTGTAGGTTAATTAAAAATTTAAGTAAATTAATGGGAGAACTAAATTACTTTTATGAACTAGAGATTAAGGGGTTCGAGGACTTGATTGCGCGAGATTATTCTAGAGCCCTTTCGATACCATTTTATTTCATGAAAAAATCATTTGAAAGTGCAATATTAATTGATTTTAACCTAAGTTACTAACAAAGGTTATCATACGGGTGCATAATCAATTAATTGAACATCCAAAAGTCAATATAATCAAGAGAGTATGTGCCACACAAAATTTTTATTTTTTATTTTTTATGAATGCATGAATAACTATACTATATGCAATGCATGAAACTATTCTAGAATACAATGACATGAATTAAATGCAAGACTAAAGTATGACCTATATAACATAGCAAGAATGACGACGTGCAAGGACGACATCGCATAGATTGACCTAGCAAAGATGACATAGCATAGATGACGTGGTAAAGATGACGTGGTAAGTATGACATGGCAAGGCTGTGGCATAAATAACATGACATAAATGAAGTGACGTGGCAAGTGTGGCATGATATAAATGATTTGGTATAGATAATATGGCATGGATGATTTTTCATTTTTTTTTCGGATGAATTTATTTCTTAAAATAGAACTATGTCAAAACAAAATTTATCTTACATATTTTAGAGTTTGAATTGACCTAAACCCTAATATATTAAAGATAGATTATTTTAAACATAAAAATTCTATTTAGACATACAATTTCTATTCTAAAATTCAATCTAACCTAAATATTTCACAAAAAAAAAATATTATATATGCAATTATCTACATGATGCTATTTTTAAGATATGCAATTTTTTTAAACATGGCAATTGATGAATGAAATCTTTTTAGAATTTTCGAAAATATTACATCATGTGATGAATATATTTCAAAGATAGATATGCAATTAATCAATTCAAATCAAGACAAAAAGTGAATGTGCCAATCAATTCAAAGAAGAAAGTGGATATATCAATCAAATTTTTGAAAAGATTTCACAAATATTATAGTTAATCTTTAATCCATAATCATACGGTTAACGATTAAATTTAAATCATTACTAATTGAGTATTCCATCAATAATCATAAAGATAGACTTTCTCGATCATATGGCAAGTTATGGATTAGAAAATAAAACTTCTTAATCAAAACCTGTATTTTTTTAAAAGATATCCACTTTGATACAAGATATGCAAAATATAACCAAATAGATAAGTAAATATACCAAAGTTCAAGATGAGAAATTTGCCTTGCTCTTCAAGTATTCACTTTCCAAATTTGAAACATGCTCGGAAAAAAACTTGCACACCAAGCTTCCAAGGATGGTCTAACTGGTTATGGAATTCTGCACTTAGTTCGTAGGGCGAGACTTGAGCCGATTCGAGATATAAACACCACTCAATAGCAAGCTCCAGATACCAAATTGCAGCGAACTAAGCTTCAAACAGCAACAGATTGTAGCACCAAACAGCAGGAAATTCAAACGCCAAATCACAGCAAAAACGAGCACCGAACGGAAGCGAAACAACGACAAAATAAGAACTGAATAACAGCTGGAACAGTTTGGACAGCAGCTCCAAAACAGCACAGCAAAAGTTGAAAGCGGCACAATAGTAAGTAGCAACTAAGAGTAATCGTAAAATGAAAACAAGTCTTTGAGCAGCACTGTCGGGGTCTATGACGACGGTGCCTATGACACCAAGGATGAAGGACCACCACCCAAAACTGAAACCTCTCTTGCCTCACGTGTATTCTCTCTAAGTTTCTAAATTTTCGTAGAAGAATTCCCCCTTCAATGAGAATCAGCCATGCCTTTTATAAGTACCAATAGATTGGACTCTAAGATAAAATCAAATCTACATGCACGATTCTCTATTATTTGATAAAAAAAAACTACTAATTTCAAAGGATTAGGAAAAAAACATAAGTTTAAAATGAGTTTAAATATTAAATTAAATCTTGACAAGTCATCTTTTCTTTATTTATTTATTTTTTCTTTTTTGAAGACCAATTTCATGATTTAAAGGGAAAAATAAAAGGAAAAGGAAACAGAGGCAAAGGGCCCAAAATAAAGCGATAATACGGACCACATCAATTCGTCCGATACCTCAAAATTAGGGGTGAGCATGGGCTGGGTGGGTCGGGTCCAGACCTAGACCCTAAACCCGACCCTGTTATAACAGGTTCCCAATTTTTGGAACCGAGACCCTACCCTGTTTTTCTTGAAACCTGTTTTGGAATCGACCCTGTTTTTTGGTCCAGTTCCAGGGTCTACCCGGTTTCCCTGTTTTTTAGTCATCCTCAAAAAGAAAACAAAGCCAACGGTTCCAGGGTCTACCCAGTTTCTCTAATTTTAGTCATCCTTAAAAGAAAACAAAGCCAACGGTGCAGAAAATATGTTTACTTTACTTAGGCTGTACTAAAAACTGGACGACACCCTAGAGGTGAGTGTATTGCAAGTGCGTGAGGTAAAACTATGGCGAAGGCTTAGTCACTTCACTTAAGATTTTTTTTTAAAGTAGCATGTAAAACCAGTTCTATAAACCGGTCCGGGTGGGTTTTTACCTAGACTCGGTTCCCGGACCGGTTCTGATCGGTTCTAACCAGTTCTCAAAAATTGGAACCGGTTCCCGGACCGATTTGAATGGAAATAGATTCCCGACCCTATTTTTCGGGTTGTCCGATCCGGGTACTCGGTAAATCCGGTTTGGTTGCACACCCCTACTCAAAATCCCATGAAGTTTCCATCCACGTGCTTTAGAAAAAGAACCCTGAAATTAGTTGTCAAAATTAATGCAATTCCCACTTCCAACTGTCTGATGCTTCTGACGGAACAAGTCATAATGCTCAACTTTCATATGTCCTAATCAAAAACAGTCTTCATTTATTTATTTGAGCGCATGACCTTTGGAGTGAAATTTCTGTTTTAGAAGTGTTTTTAAAACAAAAATTTATATGATAACGTAATTTCTAGAACATAAATCTGTTTAATTATATAACTTTATTTTTCTACTTTTAGAGCATTTTTTTGCTCCAAAAATAACTTTGTAACCACTTGAAAAAGTTAAAAAAAAAAATCACTTCTCTCCAAAAGTAAAAAAATCAACTTTTGACTAAAAGTTGATTTCTAAAATGGAAATGTAGCCATTAGTGCGTTTCTATTTTTTTTATCAGGGAGAAAGAGCATGAGAAAAAAATATAAAAATAAATAAAAATAAATAAAAAATAAATATATGGTGTCAATTATTGTGATGATATTGTAATAATGATTTATTTTTGGTGCACCAATTAAGATGAACCACTGTTCAACTTGAAGTCACCAAGTTGCTTATAGAAACAATCTTGGTAAGACTCCAAAGACTGAAGTCAATTCTAGAGGAACATAATTAGTGGGTCAAACAATGTGACTTTTGGCTTGTAGTGAATCTTGCATGTAAGGTACAAAAATTATTAGTTATGTGTTTTTTTTTGGTCGAATTTAGTTATGTACTTAAATTATTAGAGGGAATTGGGATTCCTTGCCCCAGGAAAAGCAATGTCGAGCTAATCTCATATTAATTCTCATTATCTACAAGTGCTCTCTCTCACTTTGTTTCTTCTCTTGTGGTCCATGAGTACGGTTTTGGCATTTCATAATTTTATTCTACAACCATTATCTTCTCAAAATGCTTTCTGTTTATCATGTTTATATTGATAATAAAGAAACATGCTTTGTGCCATTGTCACATAACTTAAGCTTTTAGAGTCGCATATTCAATGTTGATATCCTAACTGAGCAAATATTTTGAATTTAGTTCCTCATACTCGTCTTTCACCCTTCTTTTCATGTTCTAAAAGAGGTAGGTGAAATGTGATTAGCAAAAGTATCCTTTCTAGATGTCATCACGAAAACGTTATTATCAGCTATAGCCACCCATTTTAGACCTTACGGTTAGATAGAAGGTGAAAGAGCCCAAGCATCATATTGAAGATGGCAACTTTTGGAAAACAAACAAAATGGCATGAGGTTTTGAACTAAGTTGAGGGTCCCTGTGAATCGGACTAGCTCCTTTGACATGCCTCTTCGAGAGAAGGTCAAAGCTAATGGCGTTAGAAACATTTGGGAAAACTCTCTGAAAGCCCTAAACTTAATGCACATAATATAATTAGTCCCTAATTCTTTCGATTGGTTCAATCGAGTCCTAAAAATTTCACTAGAAAATGCAATCGCATCATAAACTTGTCAATTGGTTCAATTAAGTCCTAAATTATTTTTTTAAATGCAATTAAACTCCAAAAATTTATATAAAAAAAGTCCAATTTGAGGATGAAATGTAGGTGAAGATCGTGGCTAAAGGCCCATATAATCATGGGAATCAACTTTATTCCTTTTTTTTGGGTCAAAATAAAACTTCAATAACTCAAAGTAAGTTCGTGAACATCAAAAATTAAAATATGCAACATAGGTTTTGGAGGAAAAGATACCCAATTAGTGGGGAGTTCTATTTTCCGTTGTGACTTAGGGCGCGCATGACAACATTTCTATTTCTTTATTTCTGTTCCAAACCTATTCCAGAAATAGGTTTGGAACAGAAACTCGTTTGGCAACGCAAATCTGTTTTTCTATTTCTGAAACAAAAATCTGTTCCAGAAACAGATTTTGGCCCAAAACCAGAAACAAAAAATTTTTGTTTCTGGCAGAAATAGAAAAATCTATTTCTATTCCAGAAATTATTTCTGAAACAGAATGGTTGTCATGCGCGCCCTTAATCTCCTAATCTGCTAGCTTGTTCATCTCTCTTGGGCAATGGATAAGTTGCACAAAGCTGACCTGGGCCAATTTTGTCTTGCAGTCTACAGTCCAAGCCCATGTGTCCCATGGGCCTTGATCCTTGTTAAGTAGACACTCGACCAAGGAGACAACTTTATTCAAAAGGCCCTATTCGTGAATTATTAAAGAAGAAACACATGGGCCCAAATTTGATGTGATCAAGATTGAAAATTTGAAACGAATGGCTGCAAAAAGACTGAAATGAAAGGCCATCCTTCGACTCTTGCAATTCCTGCTTGCTGGTCCAAATCCATTATCATCATCCTACTATCCATTCAATAGATCGTTTAATTCACACCATGCTACATAAGAGCTGCATCTAAACATTAGACTAATTAATTAGCTTAAGCACATTCAATATCTTAATTAATTACGTTAAGTGGATCCAACCTCTTTGCTTTTTAATTAAAAGCATTCGCACTGTTATCATTTTTATGGGTCGTTTGTGCATAAAATTTTGTGAAATAACTTTCCTAATCGTATCACTCGTTTATCTTTACCTGAAGGGAAAATGACATAAATGTTCATTGAGTTTTGGCCGAATATGCAATGTGGCTCTTGAACTGTTAATTTGTTCAATATGACCCTTGAACTATGCCGAATTAAAAGTTTAATGACAGCATTGAACAAATTAAAAGTTCAGAGACCATATTGCACATTAAGTCAAAGTTTATGTATCATTTATATCATTATCCTTTACTCAAAAGTTAATCTAGTGAGCTAAATCGTGGCCCACTAACCTTACAGGGACCGTCTTGAACCCAACGAGACTAGCTAAATATTTGACCAAAAACGATTTGATGTCAACAATCCCATGCAATGTTTTGCATTATCCGCTTATTCTTGACAGATAATGGCTGTGAGAGTTGGTACTTAGCTAAATACCTGACAGAAAAAAAAAATGATTTGATGGGATAAAACAAGACTTTGAGCGAGCATAGTATGAAGGGCCTGAAAGGATCGAAGCTAAATCATGCAAGAACATGTGAAAAAAAGAGAGGGGAATAAAGGATTATATGGCAACCATTCTGATTTTAAAAAGTGATTCTGATTAAAGTAACTTTTTTTTATTCTATTCCCTGGATGATTTTGGAGAATCAGAGCGCGTTTGATAACCGTATAAAATTTCTATTCTTGAAATAGAAACGCGTTTGATAACTATACATAATTTCTATTTCCGGGAACAATTTCTCTTCCCAATTTTTGTCATTTAAGTCAAATAATTACGTAATTACTTTGTGAAATTTCATTATATATTTTGAATTAATCGAAGATTAATTCATATTGATTCTCTTATAAGACATATTGCATATTGAAATGTAAAAATAAATATCAAGAACCATCACAAGTCATTTTCGCTATTTATTATGGGGTTTTATCATACTCTTTTAAGCGAGCGGACAAACGACACCCTCGCTTCTACAAGGAAAATGCAGTGCACTACCCTGTGTTGGTGTGCGTTTTCTGTCTTAGAAAATCAAATCTTAATCTTAATTCATCTAAAACTTAAGAACGAAGCTTGCTAATTGTTCGTGCTAATTATTTTTATCTTTTTCCAAAATTTTTTAAAACTAGACTAAGTCTAAAGTACATAAACCCAATCAAATCACAACTAATAAAATCAAGTGCACAATTAAGGATCATGGCATCGACAAATCGCATCATAATATCCAAACGAAACCCTAAGGGCTTAGAAAATATGGTTCGGGTTTAATTTCAAATGTGTTTATTAGTTTCCTAAAAAAGAATAAAATCTATCAAATCTAAGGAATCTAGGTCCAAATTTATGAAAACAACATCAAACTAGCTTAATCTAAGTTTTTTTTTTCTATTTTTAGGAATTTTTAGGAATTTTTCTAATTTTTTAGAATTTTTCCAAAATTTTTTATTTTTGATTTTGATTATATTACATATATATATTTTGGAAATGAGACCTTATTCTATTTTAAGTAGAGAAAAAAGTGATAAGAAAATTGAAAGAGAAAAGTGAGAGATATGGTACTTCATTCTATTTTGTGATTCTCAAAAGTAATTCTTTTTTCAGAACTAATTTTTTTTTTGTTTTTGGTCCAAAATTATTAAATAGAATCAGAATTATTTACGTTACCAAATAGGTTTATCATCTTTTTTTCGTTTTGTTTTAAGAAACAGAATAAAAAAATTAGAATGGTTACTTTAGAGTGTGTTGGCCAATAAATGGACAAACTGGACGACAGTAATATCAATGATAAAAGCTTCCTCACATCATGAGTGGACGGGACACCAGCAACACAGGAGACCCACCTCATTTATTAATGCAATTCTGGGCGAAACGCTTCACAACGGTATCGGCCCATGATGCAGATCTAATGGTGTCTTGCCCTTGCAAGAACTTTGATTCTCTGTATGGCATCTGGTGCCAGGATCATTGCACCAGATGCTCAACACAGAGGCACAAACATGAAGAGCTCAGTTGTTCCTGTAGTAGCAGCATGGCTCGGCGAAATGACCTAGCAAAATGTTCCGACCTTGACTATTGATCGTAAAAGGCATCAAGTCTCGATGTGAAGGGTTCGTCCCACCTCTGCATTGCACCCCCAACAGGTCAAAAAATGGAAGTGTTCATGGTCCACACTACTTCCATCCGTGAGCTGGCTACTCCCTCCTCTGTTGTGTCCACGGAACCCTACTACCAGTAGGACCACTGTCAATCGCGTTCAGCTTCCGTTATCTCTTGAAATCCCATCTTTAGTGGTGAAAAATCTCGTGTCTTTACAATGCGACAACAAGTTAGATGGTCATGCAACAAGAAGTTAGATGGTCGAGCAACAACAGAGAAGGCGACTGTAACAGCTATTGTTGTCCTTTTTTTTTTTCTTTCCAGGCTTCCTTTGCTTTCTGGATAATACAGATTCCTGTATGGACATTCTAGATGTTGAAATGGATGGTCGAGACACGAACGTCCTAAAAGATCCAGGAAAAATAACATACAGATTTACAAGAAAATTACAACTTCCAACATGGTGACACCACCATTGCAAGCCTTAGCAAGCAAGGAGACATGGGCAAGATGCAAAAGACAAGCCTCTGCACAAGAGGAACGTTCATCAGTCACCATCCTTCCTGGTTTTTATCATATGGTAGAAAGACAAAACCTTGTTGTCTACTCTTCACATGCCCGGTCATAGAGATTCATGCCTTTCCCATGTGCTCTTCTCTACATGCCTACAAAACAAGCTCTCTGAACCTCCTCCTCATCAATCTTTAATTAATTGCCGCGCCATTATTTAATACATTCTTGTTCTTCTTTGCTCAGAAGAGGAGAAAAGAAAAGGACAAATCGGAATTGAATCCAACAATGCAATGCCAGGTTACTATCTTGGAAGCAATATTCAATATAGCAGCTTTATTACTGGGCATGTACTACTCTTGATGGATAACAATCTAAACCAACGCAAAAAGCTGTTCTAAGATCTCTTTCTGGAAAAAGGGGAAGGGAAGAAACCAAAGAGGAAGAGACAGACCTGCCTGGGAAACACTTTAGATGTATATGTACAGTGAATTTGATTTTAAAAATAGAAGGGTGCTTCTTAAGAATGCCAAATTCCACTCAACATGCTGCGGAATCGGTTAGTGGATAGCTTCCTGATGAGCCGTTTGGCGTCCGAAACTTCGGCTTCCGCGAGCTTTTCCAAGGTTTTCAGATGCCCGGAATTCACAATCTTTTTCCTCACGCCGTGGCAACTCGTTATCGCCATCAATGTGGAAAGCAAGAACTTCTTGTAACTGGAATTGACATCCTCGGGCTCCAGGAGACGAATCAGTAATCCAATGTTGTGGTCCTCCTGCACGAACCTCTTCCGGTTTTTCGGGACTAGAACCATCGCTGAGAGCGCTTCCGCCGCCATCTCGCGAACTTCAAATGATTTTGCATCGAGAAACCTAACAAACTCGGGCAAGAACCCTGCATCCCCCAGTGCCCTTTTCGCATCCTCCGAAGTGGCACATAGCTTGGCTGCCACTTTCAGAGCTAATTCTTGCACCGAAACTTCACCATTGCGAAGGAAATTAAGCAAAAGCTCAATGAATCCATAACTCACCAACATGTTGATGCAATTTGGCAAGGAGAAGCATAACTTTTCGATGGCTTGAAAAGACAACTCTCTTGTTTTGGATGATATCAGCAATGTAGGATCCAAAATGCGTACTAGCCCACGAATTCCTCCTTCTCTTATGACCATTTGCCTGATCAAATCATCTTCAGATGCTATGCTCTGAAG
Source organism: Psidium friedrichsthalianum (assembly GCA_019149425.1). Lineage (NCBI taxonomy): Eukaryota > Viridiplantae > Streptophyta > Magnoliopsida > Myrtales > Myrtaceae > Psidium > Psidium friedrichsthalianum. The sequence goes on from JAGVVM010020491.1 coordinate 9,278, forward strand.
GAACTCGATCGAACTAATCCGCACATTGTCAACCTTTGATTGCAAAAGCTTGATGAACATTGAAACCGCACCTTCTTCAACCATGAACCTCTTAATTTCCTCGACCTGAACAAGATTTCTCAACACCCCGCAAGCAAGACAAATCAACTCTGCTTTTGAATTACCATTAGCACAAACTTTGAGCAAAGCCGTGACTCCGCCATGAGCAGACAGGGACCATGCGTTATCCGCATTTTCCGTCAATTTCATCAAACACCTTGCAGACCCTTCCTTGGCCTTTTCGCTCCCACACTCCAAAACCCTAATCAGCGGCCAAATTATCCCTGCACCAATCAACACCCCCTTACACCAATCGAACCTGGCAATTGCCGAAACCGCCTTCACAGCCTCTTCTTGAATCTCCACCACCTCCGAGAAATCAAGAAAACCCACCAACGCATTCACAATGCCACCAACCTCCACAACTATCCTCACATACTTGTCATCCTCATTCATCACTTCATACAAACTGACCAAAGCCTGCTTCTTCATCACAGTGTCGCCAATTTTCATTCTCGTCAACAAATCCCTAACGTAAAACCTCATATCATCCTTACAAGCACCAAGACCAGGCCTAGACACAACAATGGCGTTCACAGGAGTCAAAATACCTGTCGAATATATCTCCGAAAGATTCTTCACAAAACGATCGAACTTGGCCAAGATTATGTCCAAATCACTCTGCATCAAGAGCTTCCCACTGTACGAAAGATCGACGCATCGTTTGGCAAGATCGCCGCTTTCGCCCAATGTGACCATCAACGCGCGCACCAAGCCCGAAACCGCCGGGTTCCGCCCGGAGCCGGCCTCCTCGATCGAGACCAACCCGGAATTCAATTCCTCGAGCTTGTTCCTTATGAGCTGCCATTTCAAGGCGAAAACTTTGACAGAGTGAGACAAAGAGATCAACGAGGACGAGCGCTCGATGGCGCGCTTGAGGCTGCTCTGTCTTGATTTCGCCTCGCGGGTCGTCTCTTCCCCCACCATTTTCACAAGAATCTCAGTGGGTTCGGAGCAAAAGAACCATTTTTCACTCTCTGGGTCTTTGCTGTGGGCAGAGACGAAGCCACTGGTTTCTTGATGCCGTGACTTGTGAGGTATCCAAGAAGAGGGACTACCTTATCACGGGGAGAGAGACAGAGAGACAGAGAGTGAGGGGACTGGCTAATAGAGATTTCGCTATCATCTGTTTGTTTGAAGAGGATTGGAGCTGTGGCGTGTGAATTCGCACGACTGACCCTATTGGGAGCGCGAGATAGTGAAGAGTCGAGGGACGATGGTGACGGAGGAGGAGGAGGTGGGCCGTTTCTGGGAACGAATGGTAAGAAGAGCGTGGCTATGGCGACTTGGTCAGTTTGGAAGTTGGAGCAGATACAGGGGATAAAGGTGGTTGAGTAAATGAATTTATGGAGTGGGAGAGCATCTCACATTTCACATGACACATTGTCTCAATATATATATATATATATATATATATATATATATATATATTATTGAAGATTGGTCCGTCTATTGATTTGGTAATTCTCAAAGCATTACTTGTTACTTTTTATATCGAATCAAATCTATTTTAAGAATGCTTAACAAGTGCCCTCAACATGGTATTCTTCTATTTTTCCTTGCTTAATTAATCAAGTAGTAAGATTTAGTGATGATATCGTATCAAATGTGCAAAATCAAAAATTGTAGGGGCGCATCACATTTCGTGATCTGAAGTAGTTAGATGAAAATTAGCGCGATATGAATGGTACATCTGACAGTCACTAGGCATCAAAAGAGAAAATGCAAAGATTGTTGAGTTTGTAATCGTAGAGAGGTTATATCAATGTAATGCAGATGATCTAAGGGAAAATATTGAAAATATGCCCGAATTTTTTTTCCAAAAACCCAAAAGCATAAATCTATCTTCAAATCTACAAGCCACATACTCCAACTCAGCGAAATTATAGATTTCTTTACATGATTACCATTTCACTCTCCCAGAATACGCTTTACATCTTCCAATGCCCATTCACATCCAAACCCTAATCAACACGGCAAAGAATCTAAACTTGCTCAATCATTGCCGTCGCCAATGTCTCTGACTAGTAGCCCAGCCCCCTCGGCCACCGCTGCAAAGCCACCAGACCCTAGGATCCCTCTACTGTCGATCATCTTCTGTGATTCCCTCTATGTCTTGTAGCTGCACGAGCTCCACCGCCCTTGAGGCCTTGATCTGAGTTATTCGTGACATCACAACCTCGAATCGACACATATAGTTTACAAATACATGTTTGTTCTTTTTGTCCTGCGTGAGAATTCAGGTATGTTTTTGGTAATTTCCCTTAATATTTCGGTTGCAAGAGGAGAAAAGGGGAGGGAAGATTAATTCTATTTCGCATTCAAAAGTCATGGTGGAAATTTTTGGTTGCACCGGTCAACTCTCCAAGTGTGGAATAAAAAAGATCATGGTACAGCAGTGCAGGTCGGCAGCTTTCACTTAGGTCACACATTATGACATAAAGTCTTCAAATAGTGACATTCAAGAGTAGTAAAAGCATTAAGTTGACTGCTATGAATGTACTTATTTTATATTAGGTAGTTTACCTAGGAAAATGTTAGTTACATGTATCTTTCACTAGGCCCTCCACACCGGTATTCTCCGAGAGCTCAATGGGGACAACCTTATTCCACAACAATCTTTAGGATACGGAACCGAAATAGTCGATTGCTTGTTGAGTCCTTCACAAACTTACCCTTAATTGGCATATTCGCGAACCTAAACGCGGTTTGATGTCTTTTGCTTCTTTCCCGCGTGTTCCTTATTGTAGAATTGGCTTTCCGGTTATAGAAGAAGCTCATTATGTCTATTTAGGTTAGGATGAGTGGTAGCTTAGCTTAAGGTGCGCATGGTAACACTTCTGAAAGTGAATTTCTATTCCATAAATGATTTTGCAGCATCAATCCATTTGATGAAAAATTTTACTTCTGAAAGAACTTTCCACTTCTGAAGTTGTTTTTATCTCAATTTGAGAAGTTAAAAAAAAAATTGCTTCTCAATTCAAGAAATACTTCTCTCATCATCTTTTTCATTACACCTTCACCCTTCTTTCGACGCCGCCCGCCGCAGACCTTTGTCGCCGCCGCCACCTGCAGACTGCCCCCCACCACCAACCACCATAGACCTCACGACCACCACCTGTGAGCACTGTCATTCGCTGCCAGTCGCCGACCTCCACCAGCTGCCGCCCACAGCCCCAACCATCAACCATGCCTTGGCCTGCGGCCGCCACCAAGTCGTTGAAAAGTAAATAATATTTTGTAATAATAAAAATTATTTTTTAAGAAATTGGATAAGTTTAAAAATAAAGTAGAAATTTTCGGCCGCCGATAATAATTTTCATAGAAGATTTTGTGTTAATAATATCTCAAAAGCAGCGATTTTCAACCGTCACCAAACGAATTTCTCTAATAGGAAATCACTTCTACAACAGAGATAGAAAAATTAATTTTTGACTAGGAGTTGATTTCTGAAGCAGAAATATTGCCATGGGCACTCTTAGGAGTTTAAACAATGGTGTGGGTTGAAAATGGAGCATCAAAGGACAATGGGTATAATATTTTTATTAATTGCATGATGTGGATGACAGTTAACTTTGGTTTTGGGCTTTATTGCTCCGGTTATTACTCTTATTTAGGGGCGAGTCATGGGAAAAGCAAAGGGAAATGTACTTTTAGTGCAGACAGCATTAGGCGGGAGACCGGGAGACTCTCTTTGTGATTAAAGTAGGACATGAATTTCTAACTTGGCTATGGATCATCTTCGAGAAAGTGGGCTTTTTGCGTAGGGTTAACGGTGAAGAGACATTTCTTTTTTTCCCTAAATGTCTCACTTCATTACATTTGCTTTTTCTTTATTCTTTCCATCTAAAGTGAGGAGATGGAAAGGCCTTGACAACCTTTATCTAAAAGGGCACGTGAAGTTTTACTCCAAAAGGGCAAGTGTCTTGCTGTCGGTAACTTAGCTAGTGAGAAAAGCGTTAATATCTCACAAAAAAAAAAAATCTAAATCGATATATATATATATATATGTGATAAATGTACTCTAAACTAATTTTTTTACCATAAAAAATTTCCAATCTAATACACTTGTGAAATTGATATGCTTATGATAAATTTACTTCAACTCAGATATTTGATCACCAAAAAACCCCAAACTATATACGTGTGATGAATTTACCCTTCATTATTTTTCATTGAATTTGGTTAATATCACGAATAACCCCAACCAGTTATATTCGACAAACGGAGGATAAAATCTCAAATCGGTATACCCGTCAACTATCACGTGCCATCTAATTTAGCAATTTGACGGTAGCGTTTACATAAACTAACATAGGTAATTTTATCACAGCTGTACCAATTTGAGATTTTTTGCTCGTCAAAAGTAAATTGAGATAAATTTATCATAAGCGTATCAATTTAGGGTTTTTAGTAGTATTAACTCATCGAGGGAAAGAAGAGACAAGCTAGTGGAATTAAGACATTAATGCCCTAGGAGAGAGAGAGAGAGAGAAGGGGGGAGGGAGAATCATGGACCATCCCTAATAAGGACACCGCTTCAGTTAGGTGAAAAGGGCATATTCTCATTATCCTTAAGCCTTAGAGATGACACATCCCCCCACTCCAAACATGTGAAGCCCTTTCCCAGGAGATGCCTTGAGATGGAGTTCACCATTATCGAATGGTGACTAACTAAATGGGGAAGAGCTCTTTAGACAATTTGTTGAAAAGAGATGCGGGGAAATTGATCCCCCCTCCATTGTTTTTCTTGTGAAGCTTTTAGTAGTGACAATGGCGGCCAAAAAGGCACCCCCCCACAGCAAAGCTATGCCCCTTAAGAACGATGATGCTAAAAGGCAAACTAGGCATAAAAAAAAAAGAGAGAGCATCCCACCCATCTCCATACGCTTGAATTGTAAGGGAAGCTTTCGAGGAAGTAAAGGGTAGGTTGCTCAAGAAAAAGGGAAGGAAAGGAATATAGAAAATCTCGGTCATTAAATCAAAGAGCAAAAAAGGAGGAAAAAGAAAAAGTCAGGGAGATGGCAAAAGACTTTATAAGAAGACAATCACACAAAATGAAATGATTCGATCTTCGCATGATTAAATGTCACATTCGATCGCCTGATCGCGATTGAGCGTTTTGACTTAATATAAAGCACGTCATAAGCTAAATATTAAGGAAGGTTCTTGAGGTACACATTTGCATCTTCATTGCCAAGTGGTAATCTCTAATTTGGTTTATTTTCTTAATCTCTCCTAAGCGGCATGGTCGCGGCCATAAACCACTTTAGTTGTCTCATTTATCGCGCACTTTCCTTAGTGGCGACCCATGTTGTGCTGGTGGAGAGACTCCATCAGTCGCAAGTTGTTTGTTGTGTCGAACAAATGAAAACGGTCCCTCTCTCTCTCTCTCTCTCTGTCTATCCCTCTCGTGCTTTCAACTTCCAAGGCATTGTATAATTGGAGGCACATGGCCCTCGATCTTCTACTATCCACTACTCCACTAAATGTCTTCTTTGGAGTATATGCACATTTTATTTTTATTTTGCCAACCATAGTACTCTTGTCTCTTGCACATGCTGTATTATTGGTGTCTCTCTATGTAGTTCTCTTTTTTTTTTTTTAACCAAAGTGATCTTTAGGAGACATCTAATTAACACGATGACTATCGAAGAAACTACGGTAGATCTTCACCATTTGTCTAAAAACCAATTTGCTCAAAGTGATTTGGAAGATTATGTGAATGTATGGATACGATGTTTGGGATTACTTACTTTGTGCATCCAAAGTAGATTCATCTAGTTCTATGAAGTATATCCATTGGTTGCTCTTGATGATACTTGTATTCATAAGACAATTTTGACACGAACTTTTAAGCGTTTCAAAGAAGACGGATTCTTATAGGAGAATTTCGGACTCCCTTATCTTTTCTTTTCATTGGTGCTGTTAAAGTCTCGATAAGTCAATGGATAGGGCATCAATGGCAAACAAAGCGATGTTGTCTTCATTGTACATTCCGTCAACCTGAATCAATAGTACTGGGCTGGCTCACCTAAAGGATGTCCTTTTGCTCATGATCCGACAACTAGATGGCCATCCCATGAAACAGTATTGTCATTTTCACCGTACCTGTTGGTAAAGTATTTAACGATGATTATGTGATATTCTACGATTTCAATGCTTCAATGCCTTTAATTTAAGTTTTGTTCGTGGACATTGAAATAGATGTTATGGTCATTTTAGTGCGTAGACACATGCTTGGATTGACGCAGTCATAACCGTTAAATCATATGAGCCTCAGTAAATTCCAGAGCAATGGGATTTCCAAATTTCGTCGATTAGAAAGTACACCAAAGTGGCCACTGGTTCAGAACAATCTTGAGTACAAAATAAGGTTAAATCTGATGGCTACAAAAAATAAACCCTAGCTTCGAAGAGAAAGGTGCAAGCAACAGTTTTCTCCTCATCTACTATAACGTCCACATGCGTGATTCGTATAGCAATACTAGATGTGAATAGAGGTTGCTTGATAAAAACATTTTAAGATGGCCGTCGTTCACGTCAAGTTAGAAATCCTCGGAAAAATTAGGTTTTAAGCACAGAAAAAACGGATTCGTACCCATGATTCTCGGTTTGACGTACCAAAAGCTTGAATTAATATCACTTTAATTTAGTTCTCAAAAGTGATGGGCACTTCATCACCTGTCCACTCGCTTGATCCACCATCATTTGACTGAACTTACTGACGTCGTTTGCTGTATTTTGTTGCCTAATTTCCAATCGAGTCGCTTGTTTAGCTGATCAGCAAAAACGGTTGATACGGTTCTTTTCCTTTTGATTTTGTCGTAATTTCAGTGATCTTTGGGATCGGATGTGGCAGAGACAGGCACGAACCACTTCAATAAAATGAATCAAAGGAGTCAATCTGTTGTGATCAAGCTTAGGGCCTGCATGCACATGATAGGGGGCTAATGACTAACCGTAAAGTGGAATGGGACAGCTTACCAATGCTCCAGCTTAGAGTCTTTCTCTCGATAATTAAACCTAGCTTAGATTGGATACACTCATTTTTCTATATAAAAGTTATTGGGAAGTTGTTGAGATCCACTCGTGAATTGTATTAAAAAAAAAATCTCACATTCTATGATTTGGAGCAATTACTACACTTAACTGGCTCATAACTCATTGGCTTAAATTTTTAAGTGAATATGTATCTAAGTGAATATGATAATATGCTCGGAATTCGACGCCATTTCTAGGTAAAGGTATCGGACTTATGTTGCGTACTCTTAATAACCATATCAGAGCCGCTGGCAAATTAGCGGACCCCCAGCCCGTTCTGCTATTTGATGAATATTTTGAGGAAGAAATCTCGTCTCCTAGTTTAAGCTCGGGAGGGCACACCATACATTCGTTTCCCTCTTGGCAATTTACCCTGTGAAGGTGACAGTTTATGCTACGCAATCTTAATTAGTTACATGAGGTAGGACCAGGGGAAACAGTAACAAGAGCCAGATTATGACAAATATCTATAATGAGATATGTTATACGGACCGAAGAAAACCCCCCAAAAAGCTGAAAAGAAGAAGAGAGAAATGGACCTCTCACCAAATCTCCACTTTCTACCAATGCGTTTGACATCATGACAAAAGGGAGAAAGAAATTACATAAGATTAATTGGATATTAATTTTGATGTTAAAAGGTAATGATGACGTAAATATGATGCAATTTATACCAATTGTGCTTCATATATGAATATAAAAACAATGTTAGGGTTGGTACGTCGTGTGGAAAATGGTGGCAGGACCAGTTTAGACGGCATTAAGCATTCACGAGTTCGTATAAGAGTCATCAATAGGGACTAGGAGGCACATGAGACATAGCGACAGTGTCTGCCCCCCTAAGTAAATTGCCATTCGACGAAAATAACAATAATTAAAGTACCAAATTTCGACCAAAAAAAAAAACTAAGGTACCAAATAATTAATTGTATATACACCAATATGGTAACAGTTAGGTGGTGACCAAATCAGTTCATGACTAGGGTGGGTTGGGATCGACATGTTAAAACTTGGCGCGAAAGTGAAATTGAGTATTAAAATTATCAAAAAGTACAATTGAATTTTAAAACTTGTCACGAAGATTGTCAAGTTGATGCAAGTAAGTCTTAAAACTGATTGAGTTTGTACAATCTAGTCCTAAAACTTATTATTTATTTATTTTTTCATTTGTCGAGTTGAAAGACTTGATTACGTCAATTATTTTTTTTGTCCGATAATTGCGCCAATTTGACATGTATTGCGAAGCACCAGTCCGACAACATAATGTTCAGCATACGTGAGGTTTTCTAATTTAGAGGGGGCGAACTTCAATCAAGAAGTGAGTGATACATTGCAACCTATCCAAGCAGTGCAAAATTAAAGAGGAGTACATTGCTATATCAGAAACCTTATCCATGGCTCTGAAGTCCCCAGCAAGTGTATACTGATGTAGCTGTAGCTTTTCCCTTTCTCCAAGCTCAAACCAAGGCGAAGCCTTTTCTCCATGAGGCTTTCGACACGGTCTCGTACACCGACCTCGGAAGGACTGAATGTCGCGCCCAAACCTTCCACTTTTTTCCCTGGATACTCCTTAAGCCGACACCAGAGGTCTGTCGTCTTCACATCTGCATACATTCCAAATGATTCGGGCATGTCGGCTAAGTCGATAAGGATGAAAATATGACCTATTCAAGTGTTGCTCATTGAGGATGGAATGAACTTTTCCTGTCAAGTTGAAGGAGAATTAGGACTAACCTTTCGGGGAGTTAACCGACACCATTTGTTCTGCCTCATCTGCCATTCCACAAAACCAACCTCAAAGTACTAGAGAGTGTTGTTGTTCTTCATGACATACAGATTGCTTAGATCTCATCCACGAGAAGCTCCCGAGTGACGCTCATGTGTTGGAAAAATAGGGTGCAAACCGGTGCGCGAAAGGTCGAGGACTTAATCAAATCGGTGAACAATGGACCAAATAAGGCGAGGGAGACAGACGGCTCGATTACAGACCTTTGATTCCTCGCAGATTGCTGGATTGGAGAACCATGTCTCATCGAGAGGTCAGGAGCCGTCCGGTGTACACTACTGCAGCCATGGAGGATGTCATGACCACTCTCTTGATAGAAGGGAACTTTGCACATGACCTGAACTTATGATTAAACTCTTAGGGAATTTCCTCTCAACTTGAGATTATCTTCAGGGGTATGATCCACATTAGTTTCAGCAAAAGAAGCCTAATTTTTTTTCTTCCCTAGTCAGCATCTTTCATTCATTACCTTCTCCATTCTTAATGATTTATTTCTGCTAATATTTCTGTTAGAAAATATCCTATCTATGCTCATGTTCTCACCAAATGCGGATTGCGTTCTTCCTGGAGGCTAACCATGATGGTCTCATCGGGTGCTCGCGAACATGTATGTCGGAGGAAAATCGTCCCAACTCAGTTGTCTTCCACGCATTCGTTACTTTCCTATATGTTAACAAGATGGTGCAATTCTACTTCCTCTCTTATCAGTTCTCAATCCTAAGATCTGATTCTCTTCCCCGATTCAAATGAGTGTCTTTAAGCATTGTGCTTGAGCGCCGGTCTCTGCTTCGAACGTGCACGTCGAATTGGATATTGCATTGTCCAAGGATCATCATAGAACCAGAGCAACAACAAAAATAGGAGCATACATCCATGGAATGCCTGCCACAAATCTTTCTAAAATCCACCATAACTTCACAAGTTGCCGAAGCCAACTCGCCTGCGATATCACAAATGATCCATCCACTTTTCAACGACAGTTTCGATAGATTGGACTGCGCATGCAACTTTCTACATCCTTGACGAGATTTTCCGGGCGGGGTAGGCCTGTCGCCAAGCCTGAAAAGGATTTGAAACATTACGAACTAAGGGGATAGTGAAAGTGAGTTCGATTAGCAATTGGCTAATTAATTATGCAAGAGATTGATATAGAAATATACAGTGGAAACAGATGCTATGACATCCAACTGAAAACAGTACATGTGCCTTGCTTTCAAGTGGATAATGCCGGGCCAACGTCTATGAAAATCCCGACCGTTCTCGATCATCGTCGGTCTTCACCATCAATCTGAAATCAGACAGGTGAACAGACGGTGCGATCCTGACTGACGGGGATACCATTGTAGTCGCCGGAATGTTCCGCCTTTGGTTCTCAACCGTATCACCTTTCGAACTCCAATATCGAAGTCTTCTGCTCAAACAGGTCTTCTTGTGGAAAAACTAGAACTCCTCCATTACATGCTGGCTCATTCCATGATTGATCCCTTGGAAAAAGCCAGAATCCGACCACGCCTGAGGTCAATGGGTTGGATTAGTCGTGTCATCACAAATCAAAACCTAGGTTTTCTTGTGGTTTCAGTAACGTGAACCGAATTTGAAGTGGCAGAAAAACTCGACAGAATGGAAGAACTGTTTGAGCAGAGACGCCAACCGTTGAAAATCGGAGGTCGAGAAGTGGATACGGTCGAGAGGCGAAGCCAGAACACTCCGGCTACTACAGTGGCGTCCGAGCCATCACGCTCTCTGCTGCTTCACCGGCGACATGTTGTCTCTCGCTTTGCTGAGATCACCGTCCGTCCATCTGTCCGGTTTCACGGTGGTGGTGAAGACTGAGGATGATCTGCGGTCAGATGGAAATTTATAGTTGGACGGCGGCATTGTGGTATTGAATTCATGGTGGAAAGTGTTCTATATTTCACGTGACATAGTGACACCATATTGACATCGTTATATCGATGATCTTGAAGTACCGACTAGCGCTGATAATTTCCAAAGCATTAATCGAATTATTCCCCTTTAACATCGTTATATTGCTCCGATTATTACTCTTATGTAGGAGTTTCATGGGTAGAGCAAAAGGGAAATGAACTTTTAGTGCAAGACGGCATTAGACTTGAACGCTAAAGAGACATTTTTGTGACTAAAGTAGAGGCATGAATTTCTACCCTAGCTATAAATTTCTACCCACCTATCAGCTTGGAATTTCTAACATGATATTGAGCCAGTGCTATCCCTTTTGTGAATGTGCGTCCACCCCCCATTAGTCAAATTCCACGTGCTGATTGAAATTTCTAATAAATACCACAAAAAATTTCAAACTGGGTATAGAGTGATTTAACCATTTTCTTTATTCTTTATAAAGTTGAGGTAATGGAAAGGCCGTAGGCCCTTCATTAAAATCCCACATGATGTTTTGCTCCAAAAGGGACTTCTCTTGCTGTGCCTAAATTAGCTTGTGAGAGAAAGAGAGAGAGAGACAAGCTTATGGAATCGAAACTTTAATGCCCCAAGAAGGAGAAGAAGAAGAAGAAGTCCCTTGATGGTCCATGCCCTAATAAGGATACCATCATAATTAGGTGAAAAGGAGAAAGAGCATCTTTTCGTTACCTTAAGCCTTAGAGATAACAAAGTTTTCCAATCCAAACATGTGAAGCTCCTTCCTAGGAGATGCCCTGAGATCGAGTTCACCGTTCTCGAATAGTGAGTAACTAATGGAAAGAGTTTTTAAGACAATTTAGTGAGAGAAGAAGGCGTGGGGAAATTGATGCCTTTTCATTGCTTTCTTGTGAAGTTTTAGTATTGACAATGGCCATACAAAAAGGCCCCCCAAGAAAGCTATACCCATTAAGAACAATGCTAAAGGTAAAACTAGGAATAGAGAGAGAGAGAGAGAGAGATCCCATCAATCCATACCCTAGAATTGTAGGGGAAGCTTTGAGGAAGCATTGAGGAAGCAGGGGTTGGTCGCGCTCACGGAAAGGGAAGGAAAGAAATATAGAGAATCTTGCTCGTTAATTAAAAAGAAAAAGATGCGGGGAAAAAAACTAGAGAGATGACACAGAACTTTTGCAAGAAGACAACAACACAAATGATATGATTAGGTTTAACTTTGTCTGTAATTTTATCTTTCACATGATTGAAAAATGGGAAAACACTAAAAAAATATCATAAACATCTTCAATTGCGTAATTCCGTTTTAAACCTTCTTCTTCTTCTTTTGTCAATTAAGTCTTAAACCTTTTAAATTTGGTCAATTGAGCCTATTCAATCAATTTTAACCTAAAATTGAAGACATGAATGCCGATTGTCTACCGGCTACCTACATGGCACTATGGTATCGACGTGAATTTTTAGTTTTTATTTATTTTTGATATTTTTATTAATACATTTATGTCTTTTTTTATTTTCTTTTTTTTTATTGTTAATGTCAGCAGCTTGCCGGCCACTGACGGAGGGCTCATGGTTTTGCACTCCATTAGCGAGCCTCACTGCTGGGCCTGAAGTCCCAACTGAGTGCGAGGGCCACAACCCTCACCTCGGCTGGTGCTAGCCCAAGCCTAGTGGCCCGTGGCCTTCGTCGACCCTTGACAATAAAAAAAATATATATGAAAAAGACAAACAAAATTTAATTAAAAATTAAAAAAAATTCATGTCAACATCGGTAGTACCACATAAAAATGGCCAGCGTCCATGTCATCAGTTCTGGCAAAAATTGGTCGGATGCACTTAATTGAAAATTTTGAAAAGATTTGAGGACTCATTGACAAAAAAAAAATAAAGGTTTAGGACTTAATTGGCATAATTGCAAAATGTTTAAAATTTTTTTGGTAATTTTTCCATTAGAAAAGAATTTGATCGTCTCATCACGGCTGAGCTTTGATTTAACATAGGGGTTGTCCGCTTGGTGTGAAAATAGGGCATGCCATAAAGTTAAATACTCATGGAACAAGGTTCTTGAAGTACACTTTATTTTTAGTCTCTCCTAAGTGGGATAGTCGGCCATAATCCACTTTAGTTGGCTCACTGATCACACACTGTCCTCAGTGCTTGCACATGTTGTGCTGGTGGATTGACTCCATCAGTTACAAGTGTCAAACAAATGAGAATGGCCCCCCAATGTATTGTGCTTCTAAGGCATTGTATAATTGGAGGCACACGGCCCTCAATCTTCTATTTTCCACTATTTCACTACATGACTATTTTCGAGTACATGCATATGTTTGCCAACCACAGTACTTTCGCCTCTTGAACATGTTGTATTATTGCTGTCTTTTCTACTTAGTTCTATTTTTCTTTTTCTTTCAAAGGAATGTTTACAAGACACGTCAATTAACAAGACAATATGGAGAAACTATGTTATGTGTCATAAATTCCTTTTCTTTGTACTTTTGTCTCTTTAGACTTGAAGGCTAAAGAGACATTTTCGTGACTACCTAGCTATGTATCATCCTAGTGAAAGTGGGCTTTGATAGGTTTCACGATGAAGAGAGGTTTTACCTAAAAGTTTTGCTTCATTATATTGCTTTTCTTCTTTTATTTTTTTAAAGTTGATGAAATGGAAAGGCCGAAGAGCCTTCATTAAAAGCCCACATGAAGTTTTGCTCCAAAAGGGACTCGTCTTGCTAAGGGAATTGCAACATTAATGCCCACGAGACCGTCAGATAAAGACATGTGGGTACTTCTAGAATACCTGTATCTTGTTCATGAAGATAATTGTCTAGTAACCCGCTTCATGGGTAAATCTCGAACCCATGAAATATCTCACTAATCTTGTGAATAAGGTAAAACGCTAGCTTACATATGCAAAGGTAACTTGAATGTGATACTTTTTTTGGCATTCGCATGGGAAATTGAGACTTTATTGTTACAACATGCTGCAGAAATAGAAGAAGAAGAAAAAAAGGAAAAAGATTAAAAAAATTGTCATCTCGTGGCCAATTGTAAAAGGCAATGCTAAAGGCGAAATAGGCATAAAAAGAGCATCCCAACAATTCATACCCTTGAATTGCAATGGAAGCTTTCGAGGAAGCAAGGGGTAGGTGCTCATGGAAAAGGGAAGAGAAATTAAGAGAATCTTGCTCATTAAATTAAAGAGCAAAAAAGGAAAAAAATAAGGAAAAAACTAGAGAGACAACAAATGAATTTACAGGAAGGTAATGAGACAAAATGAAATAATTACGTTAACTTGTTTGTAATTCTACTTTCACATGGTTTCATCACACATTCGATCGTGTCATCACCGTTGAGCATACTAAATTACTATATCAATGAAATAAGGGTCGTGTATTTTGTGTGATATAGAGCATGCCATAATACTCTTGGAAAGCAAGGTTCAAGAAGTACACATTTTCTCTTTTATTGCCAAATAATAATCTCTAATTCAATTTATTTTCTTAATCTCTCCTAAGTGGGAAAGTTGGCCACAATCCACTTTAGTTGTCTCATTTATCACACACATGTTGTGCTGGTGGATAAAATCATTCACGAGTTGTTTGTCCTGTCAAACAAATGCAAATGGCCCCCCCTCCCTCTCAGCTTCCAACGCATTGTATAATTGGAGGCACTTGGCCCTCAATTTTCTATTATCCACTGTTTCACTATATGTCCTTTTTTGGAGTTACATGCATATTTTTTCCCAATTATTATCTCTCGCCCATGTTGTATTATTGGTGTCTTTCGCACTTCAATCTATTTTTTTTTTTCTCTCTCTTTCATTGTCATGTTCACGAGGCATATCCAATTAACAAGAAGAATACATCATCACCATCTGTCTAAAAGACTAATTCGAACAAGTGATTTGGATGATCATGCGAATGTATGCATATGATGTTTGCGACTTTATAATCAATACATGTCCAGCGAATTTATCTCGTCCTGTGAAATTTGTCCATTAACTACCATAGATTCCTATATCAGTAAAACGATGTTAACACAGAATTTTTTGAGCTTTCCAAACGAAGACACTTGCAGATAGGTGATGTTAAATCGTCAATACGTCAATGGATAAAGTATCAATAATCACACACAGAAGAATATCCTTTAGGTGATCCATTCCTCGAAAACCATTGTATTATTTATCGTGAACGTTGGCAAAGAATCTAACGATGCTGGTATGATATTCCATGATTCCAAAGTTGCTGTTCCTTTTGTTTCTTGGACATTGGAACAGATGATATGGTTAAGCATCGTCTGCGGCCCATGCTCCCGACTCGGGTGGCTCCCATTTTCGTTGACTAGAAACTAGGAAGTGCAACAAAGTGGCCATTCATCCAGAACAATATCGAGCACAAAATAAGGTTAAAACCGATGGCTGCGTAGATAAACCCCAGTTTTGAAGAGAAAAGGGGCATGCAACACTTTTCTCTCTTCATCTACAATACATACACACTTGCGATGCATATCGCATACTCCATGCGAATAGAGATGGCTCGATAAAAGACATTTTAAGATTGGTGGTTTTTCAAGTTAAACCGCAAATCCACCAAAAAATTAGGGTTTTATGCACAGAAAAAACCAACTGGTGCCCATGACTCTTGGTTTGACTTACCAAAAGCTTGAATTGACGTCACTTCGATTCAGTCGCCACTTCTTGACCCCCCGTCACTGGGCTGAATTTGGTGAGGCTGTTTGCTGCTATTTGTTGCCTAATTTCCAACCGAGTCGCTCGTTCAGCTGACCGATGAAATTGATCTATGAGCTTGATCTTCTTCTTCTTTTGATTTGTCGTAGTATCTTTTGGATCGCATTTTGCAGAGACAGGCATGACCTTTTCAATAGCGTGAATCAAAAGAGAATGGTGGAGGTCCATCTGTTTGTGATTGAGCTTAGGGCGGGCATGCACATGATAGGGTCAGTGACTGACCTTAAAGTGGAATGAGACGGCTGACCAAAACCCTAGCTTGGTTTTTTTTTTTTCTCGACGATCAAACCTAGCTTAGATTACAGGTGAAACTGTGACAAAAGCCACGTTATGATGGAGATTAATTATGAGATATTATACTGACGGAAGGGAAACCCAAGAAGAAAATGAAAAATGGACCACTCACCAATGCGTTCCACGTCGTGACGAATGGGTAAAATAGATTATGTACGATTAATTGGACATTAATCTTGATTTAAAAGGTTGTGATGACGTAAATATGATGTAGATTATACCAATATTACGTCAACTATGAGACCCAAAAACAGTATTAGGATTGGTTTGTCGTATCGCGAATTGTGGTAGGACCATTGCGACCGCATTAGGCATCATTCACTAGCTCCTAGTCATCGATAGGGACTCGGAAGCACATCAATGTGGTATATGGTAGTATTTAGGTAATGACCTGAAACATTCGTGATTGGGACCGGCGGGGGCTCGAGTAAATGCGTTCCTTACAATGAGATGAATCAAGACCAATTCATATCGACGTAACGCATGCTCAAAAACCCTAATGTTGCTATCCTTTTGTAAGGGGCTGACACAAGATAGGCACTGTGAGAATCGATCATTTGTGCAAATCTTATGACTCGGAACTTAACCATCTTTGCGTTTGTTGATTCAAAAGCATGTCAAGCACATTATGAGATTTTGTGAGACTATTGTCAATTGTTCTAAAACCTTAATCTTTTAGATGAATACGCGATTTTATATTTAATTACTCTAACACTCCCTCTCATGCTTGGTCCGGTCTTATTGTTAGTATTAAGCGTGAACATTTTATTGGGAGGTGAATGGAGCCTGGAAAAATTTAAACTCAAGACCTTCAACCTTGAAACCATGTGAGATTTTATGGGACCACTATTAATTATTCTAAAAGCTTAAATTTTTAAATGAAGTCGCGGTTTTATATTTAATTACTCTAACACTGAACAATCTCAAGCGCAAAACAAGGTTAAAATCGATGGCTACAAAGATAAACCCTAGTTGTCTCCTTCATCTGCTATATATACACACTTGCGATGCACATCGTATACTCGATGTGAATAGAGATTGCTTGATAAAGACATTTTATGATTGGTGGTCATTCATGTTAACCTGCAAGTCCACCAAAAAAAAAATTAGGGTTTTATATGCATAGAAAAAGACCGATTGGTACCCATAATTCTTGGTTTGACGTACCAAAAGCTTGAATTAACATCACTGCGATCCAGTCGCCACTTCTTGACCCACCATCACTTGACTGAACTTGGTGAGGGTCAATGATTAACCTCAAAGTGGAATGAGACATGTACCGAAACCCTAGCTTGGATTTTTCTATTTCTCGATGATCAAACCTAGCTTACATTACAGGCGAAGCTGTGACAAAAGCCACGTTATGATAAAGATTGATTATGAGATATTATACCGACGGAAGGGTAGGAAGAAAAGGATAATGGACCACTCACCAAATTCCACTTTCTACCGATGCGTTCAACGTCGCGCCGAAAGGAAGAAATAGATTATGTATGATTAATTGGACACTAATCTTGATTAAAAGGTTATGATGACGTAAATATGATGCAGATTGTACCAATATTACCTCAACTATGAGACCAAAAACAGTAGTCGGATTGGTGGCACGAAGCGTCACTAGTTCCTAGCCGTTAAAAATGACGAATGGATGTCATCAATACGGACTCAGAGTCACATCAACGTGGGAAATGGTAGTAGTTAGGTAATGACCCGATATTATCCGTGACCGGGGCACACGAGGCTGGGATAAACACGTTACTTACGACGAGTGGGACTCAAGAGCAATACACACCGACGTGACGATACTTGAAAACCTAATTTTATTGTCTTTCTTTAAGGATTTGGCACGCGGTAGACACACTAAGAATCGATTACATGTGCAAATCTTATGAGTCAAAACTCTAACCATCTTTGCTTCTTGTTGATTCAAAAGCATGTCAAGCGCATGTTTCGAATGTGATTACTCTGGTCAAGCTGAAAACGAGCTAGGAACATGACGTTCCTCGAGATGCCAAAGCTCTAAACACCTTGGCAACTCGATTGGGTCGGTACATTTAGATCGGCTTATGGCATGCGTGGTCACTGATTGAATATAATTAATTTCCTAATTGATTGTACCGTATTAGTAAAGCATATCCCAAATGTATGAGCTCCGGATGATTGGCTTGAAGATTGAATTGTCTGTACATGATCACGAGGAGAACTGGACATGCCTCATGCGCCTAATTCAGGCTCATAAACTCATGCATTCACCACTTATCCAATTGCATGGTGTTATGTATCCCACTTCGTGAAAACACTTAGTTAGGTTCGAGGAATCCAAGTGTTGTTTTCGGGGCCTATCAATTCTCAAGCTTTTGACAACCCCAAATACACCCCCCCCCCCCCCCCACAAAAAAAAAAAAAGGGCTCGAGCTGGAGTGAATCCCTATGCATGATTCATAGGATCTGACCATTTGAAGGGAAATATTTTGAGGCAATTATTTTTAGCTTTCTGGTATTTTGATGATGGTAAACTAATCAATTTACGAAAAATATTTTTCAAAGGTTAAGTGAAAACTTATCCTTATGATAAGAAAGAAATCACTTTTCTTAAAATCACCAAACAACGGTGATATCCACGAAAGATATTTTCTTTTATCATGGACTTTGCAATTAAACAAAGAGATTTGAGAAGCTGACAATATAATAGTATGATCATGCAATCTCTCAATCACAAGCAAGTGTTATGAATGACAAAAATATATATAACAATAATGGCGAGACTCATCTCTGATATTATGTCTAACATTCTACCGTTATACTATCATACTAGCAGGATCCTCAGACAAATGCACCCATAATTGCAATTTTATTTCCTTGCAATACCATATGGAGAGCATTTTTGGTTTCTTTTCGTGTTAAATTGCATATACACACATAAACGAGAAAATTACCAAAAAATTCTAAACCTATTTTAATTGTACCCCAATTCAGTCTTTTTTTTTAGCAATTCAATACTAAACTTTTTACAATTATGCCAACTCAATCCATTCGGCTAATTTTGGCGAGCTGACACTGCGTACATGCTGACCAACACTAGCCATCTAACGACATAATATTTTAATATTTTAATATTTTTTTCATTTTCATTTTTTATGTTTTCTTCTTCTTCTTCTTCTTCTTCTTCTTCTTCATCTTCTTCATCTTCTTCTTCCTCTGGCTATAGCCAGAGGCGATAGCCAGCAAGGTACACTTCTCTGGCGCCAGCAAGGTACACTTCGCCAGCGTCAAGTGAAGCTTGCCCCAACCAGCCACTGACGAGGGCAAGGCAAGGCTCACCTCGAGCATAGCCTGAGGCCAGCGAGGCACCAAGTAAAGGAGCTGAGGAGATCAGAAGTAAATCTGAAACATTTGCCGCCGGCAAACGAGGAAGTTAAGCGCACTAGGTTGGAAATGTAAATGGCAGCTCTTTTGGGACCTTCAGACCACGCTCTGTGGGCCAAGCTCTAGTGCATTCAGACAATTGCCGAAGTTCCTCTCAGATTTGTCATGAATATGCAGCGCCATACATCTTCCTAGAAACTTTAAGCATATACCAGGCACATTCTTGATTTTGTTTTTGTCACAATCGTACCCTATTTGTTTGCCTTCAGCATTTTCTGATCCATATACCAGGTAGGCAGCCGAAAGTGCAATCTCTTCTCCACCCTTAAGCTCTCCTGTCCATCTCCATTCAGCAATACATAGTCTAATGATTTTGAGCTGCGGCATTTTTGGTAAGATGAAGAAATAATTTCATTACTAAACAGCAGAGTATACATCAACAAGAGTTAAATAACACTCGGAGGAAATACGACAAAAGGAAGGAAATTTCACGAGTCTACAAGAAGTTAAATTTCAAGGCGTCTTGCCACAACAAATTGAGCACCTCAGGTGGAGGCCTTGTAAAACAGTTTGAGCTAACAGGAACGCGAGTTGTGTCCCGTCCCCCGGCTATAGCATTAGCACGAGTGCCGACTTTGCACAACACAGGCTGCCCTTCAAAGTTCCAGAATCCTGGCACCAGCTTCCTGCAATCAGATACACATGAATCGACGGGTTATTATGAGCAGAACGCGTCCTACAAGGCATAAAATATGACATTTTGCAACATGTTCAACCTGTCATTCAATTGACCCCAATTGGGAAAAAGAAAATGATATGCCCAGATATGGCCACAGTCAAATGTATCTGTAAAAAACAGTTCTTCAGGGTGGGTCTGTCTACAGTTCCATGTTGCAAACACTCTCCTTGCTAGTAATTTCCTCAATGGGTCAGTAATTTTCTCAACATTGATTTATAACTTAATGCTAGTAAGTTTATTATCAGAGATGGAAACTTTCCGAGCAAAACTAGTCAGTAACTTCCATGGTCACTGGGCCACAAAAGGATTCATCCGCAGCCAGTCAACATAAACGCCAGCCAACTGAATAGGATCTGGCTCAGGTGGCAAAGGGTGATCTAAAAGAGTCCAAACTCCCTAAGTTAATGGTCATGTTCTCTGTATCGTCAGACAGAGGACGGACTATTGTAACATTAATTCCCCTATTCATGAAGTAGAACTTCCTGGGGGCCTTTAAATGATGGCGAGGCAACAAGATGAAGATTAAAGTGTGCCGTGGTGCTAGTTTCCAGATCTATTCCCACACAGCTTTTTCGTAAAAGGCTAAGATTCGCAGTGAACTTGCAAGCAGAGTGGGCTTCCATTTGAAGATAGATTTAGGCTCTAAGATCAAGGCCCTCTCCTCAATGGTTTTCCATAGGAATGGCAAAAACTCGATCCAGAAGCTGACAAGTGACTCTAAAACTTGCGCAAGTTTGGAATGTAATGATACCCAAAAACAAAGAGAGAAGAAAACGGATTGTATACTTCAGCAAAACAAGCCAACAAACTATCCGGTTCTCCCATATGCCGTGCATGGGACAGCTCTTAGGGACCATTTTCTACTTTTAATGTTGATCACTCATTGTCTTATCATGGAATGGGATTCTTGACCATGAAGAGTACATTTCACAATGGAAAAAACAGCACCCCACATGGCAAGTACTTTTTGTAAGGGTGATTGTATGACGGAAGGGGCCCAGAACTATCTAGCAGAGATTAAGTATTTGTAGAATCCGCACGTGACTTTCCACATAAAAACATGTGAGAAATATATAGTTCAGGAGACCAGATACTTGTTTTTGCTCAATAGAAATAAGGTATCTGTTTTAATGCAAGATGCATGTGCATTCTTAACTCTAACACGTCTAGAAAATATGTGTATAAATAAAGTTAGCACAACATCCTTTACAGTCTCTTTGAATGCACGGCTTTGAATCATTTTTTTCTCCCTATCTACGATGAAGAACATTGCTCGTTTCTGGCTTTAACTGCAAGGACATTGTAATGCTCCATGATCTTCTGCATTTGTGGATGCAGAGAGAGAGAGAGAGAGAGAGAGAGAGAGAGAGAGAGATTGATTACCTCTAATTATCAACTTCGAAGAGTACGGACAAAGGGTGGAGCATCTGTCCTTGGTCCAGCAACAGTACGGTAAACATAAACTTTATAAGACTGGCCATCATCCGTCTCCTCATCCTGCATTACCTCAACATTCAACCGTGGCCTTTGCCTAGCCAACAACTTACAACCATTTGGCGTCACTCTGCAAGCAGACATCCACAAAGATCTCATTGACTCATACTTCTCCTGGCCCGAAAGAAGAGCTCTGTCACCAAATGGACAATCCCTTATTTCAAGTTTCCTCAACTTCGGGCAACCATCCAGTATACACTGCATCCCACGATCACTACCCCAGCAAAAGCCACTGAAAGCGCTTCCAAGTTCTTAGCATATCTTCCGATATACTCAAATGTTAAGTCAGTCAAAAGACCAGAAACGGCGAGCCTTCGGAGATTCGTGCAAGTCTTCACAACTGCACCAAAACCCTCATCCATAGGTTCATTTGTTAGGTAATCAGGTTGCCCGGGCTTCATTATGCAAAGACGAAAGTGGGTAAAACCAGGGCAATTCTGCACAATTTTGGCTACAGCAGCATTTGTCATCCGACGGCAAAAGTATAGGACATAGTGGAGCTTGTGGCAGCCGAGCGACACAGCAAGAAACCCTGATTCAGTCACACCCTGATTAATGTCCTGGTCATAAGGATCAGCCGGGAAGACTCGAAGCTCCTCTAAAAGGGGACAATTTAAGGCAACAGCCTGAAGCCCTACATCTTCAATGGTGTCAAGTACCTGCAGTGGGAACTTGATTGAGATATGAACTTCCCTTGTTACCACTCTGCAAGCATTGCGACTTTTAATGTTTTCTCCAGTCACTTTTTAAGAACAGTGCACCAGTCATGATCTAAAAAGCAATGCTAAAGATCTGCAAAACTACTGGTGCATTTTCCGGATTTGCGGATAATGTCTATTCATTAGTGTAACACCAATAACTAACTAAGAAAAAGCAGAGTTAATTGTAGCTGAAAATAAACGATTAACATATACACCATAGAGAGCTTGTCCTCCGTCACCTTACTTGAACTAAAAGTAAAAATATGGATATCTAAGTAGAGAAGGCCATAACTAGTCAATCTAAATGGTGATATTGTTGGGAATGGATCTAAGTTGAAGCTGATCTCATGCAGTTTCACATAATTGATAAGGATTCCGCATAGAAAATGAGGATCCATTTGTCCTTTTTTGGCTTGCATTAACTCAGACTGGTTAATAAACAGAACTTCTAAATTGTATACAACAGAAAGCAGTGAATGCCTGTGATACTGTTACTACTACAAGCACAAACATTGTGAAGTCTGGCATAAAACTATAGAACACGCTAAATTCACATGCTGACTCAGCATTACTTCAAAGACTCGTAGCAGAGATCTTCTCCACTGAAGAGTAATTTTTCCCATACAAAATGTAAAGCTAATCTCTCCAGAGTCGAGAATAAAATTGAAGGTGAAAAGCATACCCAGAGACGCTGAAGATGTGGACAGTGGGCAACAAGCTTAGCAAGTTCTTCACTTTGCAAAGCAGCATAACTTAAATTCAGAAAGGTCAAATTTGTACAGGCTGGGTAAAGAACTGGTAGATATGGTGTCGTAGCTTCCCACGAACCAGAGAGTGCATGTAGATTCTTGCAACCAATGAAAGCTCTTTCAAGTTCCTCATACTGGTGAGCAGTAAGCTCTTGTAAAAACGAACCAGTACCAAGCTCGGTCAATTGAGGAGCACGGACAAGCAGCCTCTGTAATTGTTCTAGCGTAATATTTTTATTGACCTTCAAAATCTTCAGTGACTTACACTGACTTACAAGCCTCTCAAGAGCATCAAAATTCACGTCACTACTTAGACTTGCAAAGTTCAGCACCTCCAAAGACGTTAAGTTTTCGGGGAAGCAACTTAACCAGTTGCCATTGATATCATCAATGCCATTCTCTTGTATATCCAGCTCAGTCAACTGTCTGTTCAACAAAAACAATTGAAAAATGAGAAGTGTATGACATACCACCCATCAAGAATTTACTGATAGATTGAATTCACCATCTAGAATAAACAATTATCTAGAATCATGATCTACAGTAACTTTCATTTTAGCAGGTAATGATCATAAAAACTAAACATAGACCACAAAATACAAAACGAACGATGTGCCCTTCCACTGGGAAGAAAATGACCATTTGATTGACATAAAGACATCATTTAGTGATTAGGAACTTCAATACTTGGAAGTAGAATGCTGAATTATTTTCAAATCTTATACTGTTGAAGGACTTCTAGTAAAGAGACGATTACCATGTTTCAAGTCAGATATTTGAACATATTGATGCTAAATCAAATATCTTAACTGACAGACAGAAGTGATACTTCGTGGAAACCAAATGACCAGTTACCTGGCAATAAAATATATGCGCATGAAGTGCATTCTTTTCATTCAAAGATAGAGTCATGTGCTAAGACAATCAAAGGCTAGCATTACTCCATGTATCCGCTGATCAGACAGCATTGTGCGAGTCTAAGACTGTCCTGAGGAGAGCCACTCATGCCTGAGCCTGAGTCTCCCCCCTCCTTTCTTCCTCCTTCTAGTAACTTGCTTGTCTTTTTAAGTTATACAGCATGGAAGGAAGTAGATTGGCTGATCTTTTTGTTTTTTATAAAAGCTAAAAGAATTCTATTGAGGTATACCAATGCTCAGTCAACCCTTACATAAAGACAATTCCAAATAGAACTATCTAGTGCACAACAAATATCTAGCCCTTCCTATCTCGTGTTTGAAGGAAGAAAAAAAAATGAACATTTTATTGCAAAATCAGTCTCTACTCTCTACGACTTAAAACTCTTCTTACTCCTCCCCAGCACACTAGCCAAAAAGTTGTGGGAGAAAGAGATCATTCTTATGTTTCCAAGGTCACCCTGCCATCTCTTGCCATCTAAAAGCCAAGTCTAAAAGCCAAAGTTTTGCCGATTCCAATCGAAATGTGAAACGTTATCTTCACTTACATTTGTGTAGCCCCTGTAGCACAAAGAAACCCTTACCCCAGACCTTCATAGCGAAGACTGATTGCTCACCCATGTCCTTGCAATGTGTGAGCCAATGCCATTGCACCAATCCTACTCTCGAGTATAGAATCACAATTGGTTTGACTCAAATATTCCATAAAGTCGCAAATACAGAACAATCTCTAACATAGCTCGTAGATACACAACTCATTTACATTTATTAGGTGTTTTGCCGAAGGCCACCATGAAAAATTCTCTCCAATAATACATCCTGCACTGCTAACATTATCACACCTTTTGCCCCCATAAATAGACATCTAGATAATTCAGCGTGTGATGACCTCAATTAATAGAGGCCACCCATTAAATGCTCAATTAACAGGTCAAACGTCACATCAAGAAAGGAACACCAAAAAGAGGAGGAAAAGAAAGGGCCAAAAAAGAAAAGCAGAAGCACTTCACTCCAACTTTCCCAAATTCAACACCACAGGAAAGAAAGAAACGAACACGACCCTTTGTTCCTCCTCCCAATCCCTCATGAATAAACAACGTAAATCAGATTAAATCCTTCATTCTACGCATATTCATTTGCAGTTTAAGAAGAATCCGCTTCAAATTTACTATGAATCTTAATCTTTCTCCATTTACTAGGATTGAGAACCCCGAAACCAACTAAGCGGGGGTAACAGCTATGGTATTCGCGCACCTGCAGTCAGTTGCGATTGCCTCGAGACCATTCGTACTGAAGCCATCACAGCTTAGGAGCGAGAGCGCCCTGAAATTCCGGAACTTGCGAGCAAGAACTTCAAGCTCTCATCCGTCACGGTCATCCTCTTGAGCCTCAGCTCCTCAAGCAGCGGATACCGATCCGCGAACACCACGAGCCACGCGTGCACATCCGCCCCCCAGTTCGGCGGCACGAGGTTGAAGTCGGAGAACCCGGGGTTTTCCCTTAAGCATGACGCTGCGGATGTTGGGGAACCGGCGGGCCACGATCTGCGGCGACACGGCGTAGCATTTGCCGATGAAGAGGGCCGCCGCTCCCACGCTCGGCGTTGTACCAGGCCTTGGACACGAGGGAGACGCGTTTCCGGTCCCGGTGCGAGTCTATGAGGAGAGAATCCGCTCCAGGACATCACTCGGGAACTGTATCACGCGAGTCGACTCGGCCGAGTCGCGCGATTTACTCGGATCCATGACTTCCCCCACCCCACCCCACCCCAAAACCACCCCCACCGGGGAAATTACCAAGACCCCAGCTCATGACTTGGTTCCGGATCGATCGCGGACAGCGACAACGGTCAACCCCAAAGCTCAATGTCTGGTCGCAAGGGTCTTTGGCTAGGAACGAGCTGGAAAACCTTCTCCCTCGAGCGACAGAGACGCGAGGAAGAGACCAGAGAGGTCCAAGACCGGGAGTCAAAGATTCGATTGGAGATTGGAAACAGAGAGCAAAAGATGAGATTTGATATATGGGTCCAGGAGTTGAGATTGGAGTTGGAGTGAAAGAACTGAAGCGTGGGGCGCTAGTAAAGGGAAGAGAAGAAAACGGCAGATTGGAGGCAAAATGGGTAAAATAGAGATAAGAGAGAGAGAAGAGAGAGAGAGAGAGATGCAACTCGGGAAGTCTATGTCAAGATGACAATAATGGAGGAGATTATTGTGATCCCTGAATTAACTCCACCCAAGGTGAAGCTGACACCCTCAGAATGCAATTTGGGCAGTCACAGAAGATAGAGAGAGTGAAGAGAAAGAAGGGGAAGACTGGATTGAGGAATCGTAAGGTTCGTATCCCACCAATCACCTACTCCCCGGCCTCATAATTGCGCCGCGGTATACAGCCCAACAGGCATTCCCCAATTGGACGACATCGTCGTGGATCTCCAAGCCTGGGTGGTGAAGACCTTGTCTGGCATTGACTTTACCGTGGCCGTTGCTAGGAATGCAAACTTTGAGTGGCCGAGACAATTTGGGAAAACTTAACATGTGGACCTTTCTTTTATCTTATTATTGACTTTTTGAAAAAATATCGGACTCACCTAGCATATGAGAA
Organism: Psidium friedrichsthalianum; assembly: GCA_019149425.1. Lineage (NCBI taxonomy): Eukaryota > Viridiplantae > Streptophyta > Magnoliopsida > Myrtales > Myrtaceae > Psidium > Psidium friedrichsthalianum. Next base: position 35,705 of record JAGVVM010020491.1, read on the forward strand.
TTGGCAATATTCTTCATTTGGGTACATAAAAAGTATCCGTTAATTCGTTGCGAGGCATTCCACTCATCTTCGCTAAGTAGATCCTCGCGACTAGCCATGAAATCAGGAGTAACCTAGGTCATGCGAACGACCATTAGCTCGTGCGTGATTTAATGATCGTTGCCGCTCAAAAGGAAATGCTCGAGCAGACCCGGTGAGAGTGACGCAGACTCGCTCATGCAAAGCTTAAGGTTTCTGTTCCCTTTTCTCTTTAGGAATTCAAAACAAAAAAATGCCCTTCAAATTGTTTTCCTACAAATGTGTGTTTGATAATTGCTCAATCTTGGCTTTGGCAATACAGGAAGGGATGGGGAAAATACGTTCAATTTGGGCCCCCCTCACATTTTCAAGTTCTTTTACATAACCAGTTTTTTAATTTGAAATTATATGACTCAATTATTTAGCGCCTTCGATCCCCACTTGGATTTTTGTGGAAAATAGAATGAAAAAAAACTTAAAAAAAAAAAAAAAAAAAAAAAAAAAAAAAAAAAAAAAAACAAAAAAAAAAAAAAAAAAAAAAAAAAAAAAAAAAAAAAAAAAAAAAAAAAAAAAAAAAAAAAAAAAAAAAAAAAAAAAAAAAAAAAAAAAAAAAAAAAAAAAAAAAAAAAAAAAAAAAAAAAAAAAAAAAAAAAAAAAAAAAAAAAAAAAAAAAAAAAAAAAAAAAAAAAAAAAAAAAAAAAAAAAAAAAAAAAAAAAAAAAAAAAAAAAAAAAAAAAAAAAAAAAAAAAAAAAAAAAAAAAAAAAAAAAAAAAAAAAAAAAAAAAAAAAAAAAAAAAAAAAACAAAAAAAAAAAAAAAAAAACAAAAAAAAAAAAAAAAAAAAAAAAAAAAAAAAAAAAAAAAAAAAAAAAAAAAAAAAAAAAAAAAAAAAAAAAAAAAAAAAAAAAAAAAAAAAAAAAAAAAAAAAAAAAAAAAAAAAAAAAAAAAAAAAAAAAAAAAAAAAAAAAAAAAAAAAAAAAAAAAAAAAAAAAAAAAAAAAAAAAAAAAAAAAAACAAAAAAAAAAAAAAAAAAAAAAAAAAAAAAAAAAAAAAAAAAAAAAAAAAAAAAAAAAAAAAAAAAAAAAAAAAAAAAAAAAAAAAAAAAAAAAAAAAAAAAAAAAAAAAAAAAAAAAAAAAAAAAAAAAAAAAAAAAAAAAAAAAAAAAAAAAAAAAAAAAAAAAAAAAAAAAAAAAAAAAAAAAAAAAAAAAAAAAAAAAAAAAAAAAAAAAAAAAAAAAAAAAAAAAAAAAAAAAAAAAAAAAAAAAAAAAAAAAAAAAAAAAAAAAAAAAAAAAAAAAAAAAAAAAAAAAAAAAAAAAAAAAAAAAAAAAAAAAAAAAAAAAAAAAAAAAAAAAAAAAAAAAAAAAAACAAAAAAAAAAAAAAAAAAAAAAAAAAAAAAAAAAAAAAAAAAAAAAAAAAAAAAAAAAAAAAAAAAAAAAAAAAAAAAAAAAAAAAAAAAAAAAAAAAAAAAAAAAAAAAAAAAAAAAAAAAAAAAAAAAAAAAAAAAAAAAAAAAAAAAAAAAAAAAAAAAAAAAAAAAAAAAAAAAAAAAAAAAAAAAAAAAAAAAAAAAAAAAAAAAAAAAAAAAAAAAAAAAAAAAAAAAAAAAAAAAAAAAAAAAAAAAAAAAAAAAAAAAAAAAAAAAAAAAAAAAAAAAAAAAAAAAAAAAAAAAAAAAAAAAAAAAAAAAAAAAAAAAAAAAAAAAAAAAAAAAAAAAAAAAAAAAAAAAAAAAAAAAAAAAAAAAAAAAAAAAAAAAAAAAAAAAAAAAAAAAAAAAAAAAAAAAAAAAAAAAAAAAAAAAAAAAAAAAAAAAAAAAAAAAAAAAAAAAAAAAAAAAAAAAAAAAAAAAAAAAAAAAAAAAAAAAAAAAAAAAAAAAAAAAAAAAAAAAAAAAAAAAAAAAAAAAAAAAAAAAAAAAAAAAAAAAAAAAAAAAAAAAAAAAAAAAAAAAAAAAAAAAAAAAAAAAAAAAAAAAAAAAAAAAAAAAACAAAAAAAAAAAAAAAAAAAAAAAAAAAAAAAAAAAAAAAAAAAAAAAAAAAAAAAAAAAAAAAAAAAAAAAAAAAAAAAAAAAAAAAAAAAAAAAAAAAAAAAAAAAAAAAAAAAAAAAAAAAAAAAAAAAAAAAAAAAAAAAAAAAAAAAAAAAAAAAAAAAAAAAAAAAAAAAAAAAAAAAAAAAAAAAAAAAAAAAAAAAAAAAAAAAAAAAAAAAAAAAAAAAAAAAAAAAAAAAAAAAAAAAAAAAAAAAAAAAAAAAAAAAAAAAAAAAAAAAAAAAAAAAAAAAAAAAAAAAAAAAAAAAAAAAAAAAAAAAAAAAAAAAAAAAAAAAAAAAAAAAAAAAAAAAAAAAAAAAAAAAAAAAAAAAAAAAAAAAAAAAAAAAAAAAAAAAAAAAAAAAAAAAAAAAAAAAAAAAAAAAAAAAAAAAAAAAAAAAAAAAAAAAAAAAAAAAAAAAAAAAAAAAAAAAAAAAAAAAAAAAAAAAAAAAAAAAAAAAAAAAAAAAAAAAAAAAAAAAAAAAAAAAAAAAAAAAAAAAAAAAAAAAAAAAAAAAAAAAAAAAAAAAAAAAAAAAAAAAAAAAAAAAAAAAAAAAAAAAAAAAAAAAAAAAAAAAAAAAAAAAAAAAAAAAAAAAAAAAAAAAAAAAAAAAAAAAAAAAAAAAAAAAAAAAAAAAAAAAAAAAAAAAAAAAAAAAAAAAAAAAAAAAAAAAAAAAAAAAAAAAAAAAAAAAAAAAAAAAACAAAAAAAAAAAAAAAAAAAAAAAAAAAAAAAAAAAAAAAAAAAAAAAAAAAAAAAAAAAAAAAAAAAAAAAAAAAAAAAAAAAAAAAAAAAAACAAAAAAAAAAAAAAAAAAAAAAAAAAAAAAAAAAAAAAAAAAAAAAAAAAAAAAAAAAAAAAAAAAAAAAAAAAAAAAAAAAAAAAAAAAAAAAAAAAAAAAAAAAAAAAAAAAAAAAAAAAAAAAAAAAAAAAAAAAAAAAAAAAAAAAAAAAAAAAAAAAAAAAAAAAAAAAAAAAAAAAAAAAAAAAAAAAAAAAAAAAAAAAAAAAAAAAAAAAAAAAAAAAAAAAAAAAAAAAAAAAAAAAAAAAAAAAAAAAAAAAAAAAAAAAAAAAAAAAAAAAAAAAAAAAAAAAAAAAAAAAAAAAAAAAAAAAAAAAAAAAAAAAAAAAAAAAAAAAAAAAAAAAAAAAAAAAAAAAAAAAAAAAAAAAAAAAAAAAAAAAAAAAAAAAAAAAAAAAAAAAAAAAAAAAAAAAAAAAAAAAAAAAAAAAAAAAAAAAAAAAAAAAAAAAAAAAAAAACAAAAAAAAAAAAAAAAAAAAAAAAAAAAAAAAAAAAAAAAAAAAAAAAAAAAAAAAAAAAAAAAAAAAAAAAAAAAAAAAAAAAAAAAAAAAAAAAAAAAAAAAAAAAAAAAAAAAAAAAAAAAAAAAAAAAAAAAAAAAAAAAAAAAAAAAAAAAAAAAAAAAAAAAAAAAAAAAAAAAAAAAAAAAAAAAAAAAAAAAAAAAAAAAAAAAAAAAAAAAAAAAAAAAAAAAAAAAAAAAAAAAAAAAAAAAAAAAAAAACAAAAAAAAAAAAAAAAAAAAAAAAAAAAAAAAAAAAAAAAAAAAAAAAAAAAAAAAAAAAAAAAAAAAAAAAAAAAAAAAAAAAAAAAAAAAAAAAAAAAAAAAAAAAAAAAAAAAAAAAAAAAAAAAAAAAAAAAAAAAAAAAAAAAAAAAAAAAAAAAAAAAAAAAAAAAAAAAAAAAAAAAAAAAAAAAAAAAAAAAAAAAAAAAAAAAAAAAAAAAAAAAAAAAAAAAAAAAAAAAAAAAAAAAAAAAAAAAAAACAAAAAAAAAAAAAAAAAAAAAAAAAAAAAAAAAAAAAAAAAAAAAAAAAAAAAAAAAAAAAAAAAAAAAAACAAAAAAAAAAAAAAAAAAAAAAAAAAAAAAAAAAAAAAAAAAAAAAAAAAAAAAAAAAAAAAAAAAAAAAAAAAAAAACAAAAAAAAAAAAAAAAAAAAAAAAAAAAAAAAAAAAAAAAAAAAAAAAAAAAAAAAAAAAAAAAAAAAAAAAAAAAAAAAAAAAAAAAAAAAAAAAAAAAAAAAAAAAAAAAAAAAAAAAAAAAAAAAAAAAAAAAAAAAAAAAAAAAAAAAAAAAAAAAAAAAAAAAAAAAAAAAAAAAAAAAAAAAAAAAAAAAAAAAAAAAAAAAAAAAAAAAAAAAAAAAAAAAAAAAAAAAAAAAAACAAAAAAAAAAAAAAAAAAAAAAAAAAAAAAAAAAAAAAAAAAAAAAAAAAAAAAAAAAAAAAAAAAAAAAAAAAAAAAAAAAAAAAAAAAAAAAAAAAAAAAAAAAAAAAAAAAAAAAAAAAAAAAAAAAAAACAAAAAAAAAAAAAAAAAAAAAAAAAAAAAAAAAAAAAAAAAAAAAAAAAAAAAAAAAAAAAAAAAAAAAAAAAAAAAAAAAAAAAAAAAAAAAAAAAAAAAAAAAAAAAAAAAAAAAAAAAAAAAAAAAAAAAAAAAAAAAAAAAAAAAAAAAAAAAAAAAAAAAAAAAAAAAAAAAAAAAAAAAAAAAACAAAAAAAAAAAAAAAAAAAAAAAAAAAAAAAAAAAAAAAAAAAAAAAAAAAAAAAAAAAAAAAAAAAAAAAAAAAAAAAAAAAAAAAAAAAAAAAAAAAAAAAAAAAAAAAAAAAAAAAAAAAAAAAAAAAAAAAAAAAAAAAAAAAAAAAAAAAAAAAAAAAAAAAAAAAAAAAAAAAAAAAAAAAAAAAAAAAAAAAAAAAAAAAAAAAAAAAAAAAAAAAAAAAAAAAAAACAAAAAAAAAAAAAAAAAAAAAAAAAAAAAAAAAAAAAAAAAAAAAAAAAAAAAAAAAAAAAAAAAAAAAAAAAAAAAAAAAAAAAAAAAAAAAAAAAAAAAAAAAAAAAAAAAAAAAAAAAAAAAAAAAAAAAACAAAAAAAAAAAAAAAAAAAAAAAAAAAAAAAAAAAAAAAAAAACAAAAAAAAAAAAAAAAAAAAAAAAAAAAAAAAAAAAAAAAAAAAAAAAAAAAAAAAAAAAAAAACAAAAAAAAAAAAAAAAAAAAAAAAAAAAAAAAAAAAAAAAAAAAAAAAAAAAAAAAAAAAAAAAAAAAAAAAAAAAAAAAAAAAAAAAAAAAAAAAAAAAAAAAAAAAACAAAAAAAAAAAAAAAAAAAAAAAAAAAAAAAAAAAAAAAAAAAAAAAAAAAAAAAAAAAAAAAAAAAAAAAAAAAAAAAAAAAAAAAAAAAAAAAAAAAAAAAAAAAAAAAAAAAAAAAAAAAAAAAAAAAAAAAAAAAAAAAAAAAAAAAAAAAAAAAAAAAAAAAAAAAAAAAAAAAAAAAAAAAAAAAAACAAAAAAAAAAAAAAAAAAAAAAAAAAAAAAAAAAAACAAAAAAAAAAAAAAAAAAAAAAAAAAAAAAAAAAAACAAAAAAAAAAAAAAAAAAAAAAAAAAAAAAAAAAAAAAAAAAAAAAAAAAAAAAAAAAAAAAAAAAAAAAAAAAAAAAAAAAAAAAAAAAAAAAAAAAAAAAAAAAAAAAAAAAAAAAAAAAAAAAAAAAAAAAAAACAAAAAAAAAAAAAAAAAAAAAAAAAAAAAAAAAAAAAAAAAAAAAAAAAAAAAAAAAAAAAAAAACAAAAAAAAAAAAAAAAAAAAAAAAAAAAAAAAACAAAAAAAAAAAAAAAAAAAAAAAAAAAAAAAAAAAAAAAAAAAAAAAAAAAAAAAAAAAAAAAAAAAAAAAAAAAAAAAAAAAAAAAAAAAAAAAAAAAAAAAAAAAAAAAAAAAAAAAAAAAAAAAAAAAAAAAAAAAAAAAAAAAAAAAAAAAAAAAAAAAAAAAAAAAAAAAAAAAAAAAAAAAAAAAAAAAAAAAACAAAAAAAAAAAAAAAAAAAAAAAAAAACAAAAAAAAAAAAAAAAAAAAAAAAAAAAAAAAAAAAAAAAAAAAAAAAAAAAAAAAAAAAAAAAAAAAAAAAAAAAAAAAAAAAAAAAAAAAAAAAAAAAAAAAAAAAAAAACAAAAAAAAAAAAAAAAAAAAAAAAAAAAAAAAAAAAAAAAAAAAAAAAAAAAAAAAAAAAAAAAAAAAAAAAAAAAAAAAAAAAAAAAAAAAAAAAAAAAAAAAAAAAAAAAAAAAAAAAAAAAAAAAAAAAAAAAAAAAAAAAAAAAAAAAAAAAAACAAAAAAAAAAAAAAAAAACAAAAAAAAAAAAAAAAAAAAAAAAAAAAAAAAAAAAAAAAAAAAAAAACAAAAAAAAAAAAAAAAAAAAAAAAAAAAAAAAAAAAAAAAAAAAAAAAAAAAAAAAAAAAAAAAAAAAAAAAAAAAAAAAAAAAAAAAAAAAAAAAAAAAAAAAAAAAAAAACAAAAAAAAAAAAAAAAAAAAAAAAAAAAAAAAAAAAAAAAAAAAAAAAAAAAACAAAAAAAAAAAAAAAAAAAAAAAAAAAAAACAAAAAAAAAAAAAAAAAAAAAAAAAAAAAAAAAAAAAAAAAAAAAAAAAAAAAAAAAAAAAAAAAAAAAAAAAAAAAAAAAAAAAAAAAAAAAAAAAAAAAAAAAAAAAAAAAAAAAAAAAAAAAAAAAAAAAAAAAAAAAAAAAAAAAAAAAAAACAAAAAAAAAAAAAAAAAAAAAAAAAAAAAAAAAAAAAAAAAAAAAAAAAAAAAAAAAAAAAAAAAAAAAAACAAAAAAACAAAAAAAAAAAAAAAAAAAAAAAAAAAACAAAAAAAAAAAAAAAAAAAAAAAAAAAAAAAAAAAAAAAAAAAAAAAAAAAAAAAAAAAAAAAAAAAAAAAAAAAAAAAAAAAAAAAAAAAAAAAAAAAAAAAAAAAAAAAAAAAAAAAAAAAAAAAAAAAAA
>JAGVVM010020491.1:70000-87379 GCA_019149425.1 Psidium friedrichsthalianum
CCAACCCACCCCCCCCCCACCAACACACCCAAAAACAAACAAAACACAAAACCAACACAACCCACAACCCCACAAACCAACCAAAAAAAAACACAAAAACACCAACCCACCCCAACACCAAAAAAAACCACACACCCCCCCCCCCACCCCCACAAAAAAAAAAAAACAAACACCAACCCCCCCAACAAAACAAAAAAACAAAAAAAAAAAACAAAACCCAACAAAACAACAAAAACAAAAACACCACCCCCCCCCCCCCCCCCCCCAACAAAAAAACAAAAAAAAAAAAAAAACACCCAAACCACACCCCACCCCCCCCCCAAACACAACACAAACAACACCCCACAAACCAAAAAACAAAACAACAAACCCACCCCCCCCCCCCCCCCCCCCCCCCCCCCAAACACAACAAAAAACAACAAACAAACACCACCCCCCAACCCACACACCCAACAAAACAACAACCAAAAACACAACACCCACCAACAAAAACAAACCCCCCCCAACCCACCCCCCCCCCCCCCAAAAACACAAAAAACAAAACAAAAATAAACAACACACAAACCACCCCCCCCCCCCAAAAAAAACAACAAAAACAAAAAAAAAACAACACCCCCCACCAACAACAACACCACCACACACCCCACCCCCCCCCCCCCCCACACCAAACACAAAAACCCAAACCCCCAACCCCCCAAACCCAAACACACACAAAAAACAAACAAAAAAAAAAAACAAAAAAAAAAACAAAAAAAAACCCAAAACCACCCCCCACTCCCCCCCCAACCCCACACAAAAAAAACAAACACAAAACAAAAACACACCAACCCCCCCCCCCCCCCCCACCACCACAAAAACACCAAACCACAAAAAACACACCAAACAAACACCACCCCCCCAACCCCCCCCCCCCCCCCACAAACAACAAACCAAACCAACACAAACCCACACACCCCCACCCACAACCAACAAAACAAAAAAAAAAAAAAACACAACACCCCCCAAACCACAAAAACAAAACCCCACCCCCCCCCCCCCCCCCCCCCCCCCACAAAAACACCCAAAAAAAAAACACCACCCACACCCAACCCCCCAAACAAAAAAAAAAAAAAAAAAAAAAAAAAAACAAACCCAAAAACAAAACAAAACAACCACCCCCCCACCACCCCCACCCCCCACAAAAAAACAAACAAAAAAAAACCCAACCCCCACCACACACAAAACAAACAAACAAAAAAAAAAAAAACAAAACAAAAAAAAAACAACCACAACACACCACCACCACAACCAAAAAAAAAAACACACCCCCAACAACCACCAAACCACCCACAAAAACAAAAAAAAAAACCACAAACCCCACAAACACCCCAACACCCAAAAAAAAACCCACCAACACACCCAACCACCCCCCCCCCCCCCCACAACAAACAACAACACAACCCCAACACCCACACCACAAAAAAAAAACAAAAAAAACACACCAAACAAACAACAAAAAACCCCACACAACCAACCCACCCCCCAACCCCCCCCCCAAACAAAAAAAAAACCAAACCAAACACCCCACCCACCACCAACCCCAACCAAACAACCAAACAAAAAAAAAACAAAACAAACCAAAACAACCAACAAACCAACAACAAACAAACCAAACCCCCACCCCCAACCCACACCCCCACCCCCCCACCAACAAAAAAAAAAAAAAAACCCCCCACCCCACCCCCACACCCCAACCCAACAAAAACCCAAACAAAAAACCAAAAAAAAAACAAAACCCACCCAAACAAACCCCCAAACACAAACAAAACACACCCCCCCCCCCCCCCACCCCCCCCCCACACAAAAACAAAAACAAAAACAAAACACCCACCCCACCCACCCCCCCCCCAACACCACCAAAACAAACAAAACCACCAAAAAAACCCCACACCCCCCCCACCAAAAAAAAACAACAACCCCCCCCCCCCCCCCACCCCCCAACCCAAAAAAAAAAACAAAACCACCCACAAACCCCACCACCCAACAAAACCAAAAAAAAAACAACCCACAAACACCCAAAACACAAAAACCCACCCACCCCCCCACCCCCCCCCCCTCCCAAAAACAAAAAAAAAAAAAAACACCCACACCCAACACCCAAACCCCCCACCCCACAACAACAAAAACAAAAAAAAAAAAAAAAACACAAAAAACAACAACACAAAAAAAACCCCCACACACCCCCCACCCCCCCCCCCCCCCCCCCCCAAACAAAAAAAAAAAACAAAAAACCAAAAAAAACAAACACCCCACCCACCCACAACAAACAACACACCAAAAACAAAAAAAACAAACAAACCACCCCAAAAAAAAAACAAAAAAACACCCACCCCCCACCCCCCCCCCCAACACAAAAAAAACCAAAAAAACACCCCACAAACCCCCCCCACAACACAACAAAAAAACAACACAAAAAAAAAAAAACAACAACCCACCACCAACACAACAAAACCACCAACCCCCCCCCCACCACCCACAACCCACAACCACAAAAAAAAAAAACCCACACACCCAAAACACAACACACCACAACCCACACACAAAAAACAACCCAAACAAAAAAAAACACCACACACCACCCCCCAACCCACCCCCCCACCAAAACAAAAAAAAACAAAAAAAAACAACCCCACAACCCACCACCACAACCAAAAACAAACACAAAACAAAAACAACAAAACAAACAACAAACCCACCACCCCCCCCCCACCCCCCCCCCCCCCCCAACCAAACAAAAAAAAACAAAAAAAAAACCCCCCCACACCACCCAACAAACAAAAAAAACCAAACCAACCCCCCAACAAACACCCACAAAAACCAACACCCCCCCACCCCACCCCCCACCACAAAAAACCAAAAAAACAAACAAACAAAAACAAACAACACCACCACCACCAAACAACAACACCAAACCACACACCAACAAAAAAAACACCCAAACCCCCAAAAACAACCAACACCCCCCCCAACCCCCCCACCCCCACCACCAACAAAACACCCCAAAACACAACACAAAAAACAACCAACCACCCCCCAAACCCCCCCCCCCCCACCCCCCAAACAACCAACAAACACCACAAAAAAACCAAACCCACAAAAAACCCCCCCCCCCCCCCCCCCAACAAAACACAACCACAAACAACAAACAAAAAACACCACCACAACACACAACCCACCACCCCACAAAAAAAACAAAAACAAAAAAAAACACCAAAAACAAAAAAACAACACCCACCCCACCCACCCCCCCCCCCACCACCCCAAAAAAAACAAAAAACAAACAAAACAACCACCACAAAAACACAAAAACCACAAAAAAAAAAAAAAAAACAAACACACACCAAAACCAAAAAAAAAACCAACAACCAAAACCCCACCACCCCACACCCCCCCCCCCACCCACAACCCAAAAAAAAAACACCAACCCCACACACACACCCACCCCCACCAAACAACAAAAAAAAAAAAAACAAACAAAAACCCCAAACAAAAAAAAAAAAAAACACCCCAACACCACCCCCCACAACCCACACACACCAAAAACCAAAACAACCCACACCAACACCACCCCCACCCCCCCCCCCCACAACCACCACCAAAACAACAAACCAAACCACACCAAACCCACCCAAACAAAACAACCCCCCACCCCCCCCCCCCCCCCCCCCAAAACAAAAAAAAAAACAAACCCAACCCACACCAACCAAACAAAACCACAAAAAAAAAAAACAAAAAACAAACACCAACCAACACCCAAAACCACACAAACCCAAAACCCCACCCCCCCCACCCCCCACACCCCCCCCCAACAACAACAAAACAAAAAACCACCCCCCACAACAAACCACACACCAACAAAACAACCCAAAACAAAACCCAAACCACCCCACCCCCCCCCCCCCCCCCACCCCCACCACCAAAAAAAAAAACAAACAAACACAAACACCCCACACAAACCAACACCCCAACAAAAAAAAAAAACCCACCACAAAACCAAAACAAAAACACCCACCCACCCACCCCCCCCCCACCCACCCCCCCCCACAAAAACACAAACAAACACAAACACCCCACCCCCCAACACACACCCACCCAAAAACAAACACAACACAACAACCAAAAAAAAACCAAAAAAAACAAAAACAACCAACCAACCCACCCCACCACACCCCCCCACAAAAAAAAAAAAAACAACACAAACACACAAACCCCACCCCACCAACCACACCCCACCCCCCCCCAAAAACCAAACAAAAAAACAACAACACCCAAAAAACACAAAAACAAAAAACCAAAACCCCCACCCCCCCCCCCCACCCCACAAACAAACAAAAAAAACCCCAAAACAACACCACACCCCCCCCACCCCAACCAAACACACCCAAAAAAAAAAAACCCAACAAAACCCCACACAACAACAAACACCCCCCCACCCAACACCACCCCCCCACCAACCAACAAAAAAAAAAAACCCCCCCAACAAACAAACCCACAACCCCCCCCACCCCAACAAACAAAACAAAAAAAAAAAACAACCACCAAAACCCCAACAAAAACCACAACAACCACCCCCAACCCCCCAAACCCCCCACCCCCCCCCCACAACACAAACAAAAAAAAAACACCCCAACAACCAACCACACAAACCCAACCCCACACCACCACACAAAAAAACACAAAAAAAACACCACAAACACAACATAAAAAAAAACCACCAACCCCCCCACCCCCCACAACACCAAAAAACAAAACACAACACAACCAAACCAAACCCCAACACACAACAACCAAAAACAAAAACAAACAAAACACAAAACCCACCAAAACAAAACAACACAAAAACAAACCCCCCCACACCCTCCCCCCACCAACACAAAAACAAACCCCAAAAAACAAACAAACAAAACCAACACACAAAAACCCCCCAAACCAAAACCCCCCAAAAAAAAAAAAAAAAAACCAACCCAAAACCAACAACCAAAAAACCCACAAACCACCCCCCCCCCCCCAACCCCCACAACAAAAAAAAAAAAAAACAACAAACAACCCCACAACCCACAACACACCACAAACACAAAAAACACAAACCAACAAAAAACAACAAAAACCAACAAAAAACAAAAAAAACCCCCCCCCCCCCCCCCCCCCCACAAACAAACAAAAAAAAAAAAAAACACCACAACAAACCCACCCACCCAAAAACAACCAAACCACAAACAAACCCCAAAAAACCAAAAACCAAAAAACCACCAAAAAAAAAAAAACCCACACACACCACCCCCCCCCACACCCAAAACCAAAAAAAAAAACAAAACACCCCCCCAACCACCCCCCCAAACACCCCACCCAAACCAAAAAAAACACACAAAAACCCCCCAAAAACCAAACCCACAAAACCAAAAACCCCCCCCCAACCACCCACCACACAAAAACACCCAAAAAACAAAACAAAAAACACAACAAAACCCCCCCCCCCAACCCCAAACCACAAAAAACCCAAAAAAAAAACAACAAACCAAACCCACCAAAAAACAACCACAAAAACACACCCCCCCACCCACCCCCCACCACCCACCCACAACAAAACAAAAACACAAACAACCACCCCCCACAAACCCAAAAAAAAAAAAAAAAAAAAAAACACCCAACAACAACAACAAAACACAAACACCACACACCCCCCCCCCCCCCACAACAAAAAAACCAAAACAAACCAAAACCCAAACACAACCCCACACAAAAAACCAAAAAAAAAAACCACAACCCCCCCCCACCACAAAAAAACAAAAACAAACACCACAAACCCCCCACCCCCCCCACCAAACAAACAAAAAAAACCAAAAACAAAAACACCCCAAACACCCCACCCCCAACCCACAAAAACAAACACAAAAAAAAACAAAAAAAACCCAAAACAACACCCACCAAAAAAAAACAACCAAAACCAAACCCCCCACCCCCCCCCCCCCCACACAAAAAAAAAAAAAACACCCACCACCCACCCCCAACCACAAAAAAAAACAAAAAACAAACCAAAAAAACAACACACACCCACACCACCAAAACAACCCCCCCCCCCCAACAAAAAAAACCAAAACCAACCAACACACACCCCCCACCCAAACCAAAAACCAAAACAACAACCCAAAAAAAAAAAAAAAAAACCACCCCAAAAAACACACACCCAACCCCCCACCCCCCCCCACACAAAACACACCCAAAAAAAACAAAAAAAAACAAACCCCCCACCCCCCCACAGACCCCACCACAACAAACACAAAACCCCAACAAAAAAAAAAACCCCCAACACACCAAAAACCACAAAACCACAAACACCACCCCAACACACCCCCCCCCCCAAACCACCCACAACACCACCAAAAACCCAAAACCACACCCACCACCCAACCTCCCCACACCAAAAAAAACAAAACAACCAAAAAACAACCCAAAAAAACAAACACCCACCACCCCCCCCCCCCACCCCCCCCCCACACCCAAAAAAAACAACAAAAAAAAAAAACCCAAACCCCACACCAACACACCCCAACCACAACAACAAAAAAACCAAACAAAAACAAACCACCAAAAAACACAAAACCAAAAACCACCCAACACACACCCCCAACCCCCACCAAAACACCCGCCAACCCCACCCCACACAAAAAAAAAAACCACCCCCCCAAACCCCCACACAACCAAAAAAACCAACACCCCCCCCACCCCCCCAAAAACACAAAAACAAAAACACAACCCCCACACACCAACACACACAACACCCCCCAAACAAAAAAAAAAACCACAAAAAACAACCCCAAACCCCAACCACAACAAAAACAAACACCCACCCACACCCACCCACCCCCCCACCCCCACACAAAAAAAACAACACACCAACCCCCCCCCCCACCCAACCCCCACACAAAAAAACAAAAACAAAAAAAAACACAAAAAAAAAAAAAAAAACACACACAAACCAACCCCCCCCCCCCCCAAACCCAAAAAAAAACAACAAAAAAACAAAAAACAAACAAAACCACCACCACACACCCCCACCAAACCAAAAAAAACACAAAAAAACCAAAACAAAAAACACAAAACCAAAAACCACAAACCAAAAAAAAACACCACCACCCCCCACCACACACCCCCACCAAAAAAAAAAAAAACACCAACCAAAACAAACCCCACCCCCCCCCAAAACCACACAACCAAAACAAAAAAAAAAAAACCAAACAAACCCACCACCACACAAAAAAACCCAACAACCCAAACCACCCCCACCCACCCCCCCACACACCCAAACACCCAAAAAAAACAAACAAAAACAACCCACCCCCCCCCCAACCACACCCCCCAAAAAACAAAAAAAACAACCCACCCCAAACACCAACAACAAAAACAAAAAACAACCCACCCCCCCACCACCCCCCCCCCCCCACCAAAAAAAAAAACAAAAACCAACACCCCAAAACACCCCCCCAACCCCCACAACAAAACAAACCAACAAACACACAACCAAACAAACAACCCACACCACCCCCCCCCCCCCCACCCCCCACACAACCACCCAAACACAAACCACAAACAAAACCCCAACCACCACACAACCCACACACAAACAAAAAAACAAAAAACCCAAAACACAAAAAAAAAAAAAAAACCACACAAACACACACACACCAACCCCCCCCCACCCCCAACACCCAACACAAAAAACACAAAAACAAACCCCAACCCCAAAACCCCCACCCCACACACAACCAAAAAAAAAACACACACAACAAAAAAAAAAAAAAAAAAAAACCACCCCCCACCCACACACCCCCCCCAACCCAAAACCAACAAACAAAAAAAAAACACCCCACAAACCCCCACCACCCACAAAAAAACACAACAAAAAACCCAAAAAACAAAAACAAAACAACCAAACCACCCCCCCCCCCCCCCCCCCCCCACAACCAAAAAAAACAAAAAAAAAACACAAAAAACACCACCCCAACCACACCAAAAAAACAAAAAACAACAACACCCAACCCACAACAACAACCAAAAAACAAAAAAACAAACAAAACCAACCCTCCCCCCCACCCCCCCCCCCCACCCCCACAAACAAAAAAAAAAAAACCACAAACCCCAAAACAACACACCCAACCCAACCCAAACAAAAAAAAAAAAACAACAACACCCCCAAAAAAAACAAAAAACAAAACCACCCACAACCCAACCCCCAAAAAACAAAAAAAACACCCCCCAAACAACAAACCAACAAAAAAAACACCAAACAACCCCAACAACACAAAAAAAAAAAACCCCCACACACACAACCCCCCACACCCCCCCCAAACACCACAAAAAAAACAAAACAAAAAACACACACCAACCCCACAAACACACACAAAACCACAAAAACCAACCACAAACAACAACAACCAAAAAACCCACAAAAAAAAAACAAAAACCCCCCAACACACCCAACACCCCCCCCACACAAAAAAAAAAACAAAAAAAAACAAACAAACACAAACACCACCACCACAAAAACCCCACCTACCCACCAACAAAAAAAACACAAAAAAAAAACACACCCAAAAAAACCAAAAAAAAAAAAACAAACAAAACAACCCACCCCCACCCACAAACAAACACAAAAAAACAAAAAAAAAAAAACAAAAAAACCACAACACAAACCAACACCAAAAACCCACCAAAAAAAAAAAAAAAAACACAAAACAAAACAAAAAAAAACCAAAACACAAAAACACAACCACCCCCCCCCCCCCACCCACACCCCCAACAAAAAACAAACACAAAACACACAAAACCACCCCACCCACAACCAACACAAAAAACAACAAACCAAACCAAAACCACCCCAAAACAAAAAAAAACACCCATACCCAACCCCCCCACCAACCACACCAACCCCCCCACACAAACAAAAAAAAAAACAAAAAAAAAAAAACACACCACCCAAACAAACCCTAAACACCCCCCACAAAACAAAAAAAAAAAAAAACCAAAAAACCACAAAAACAAAAAAAAAAAACACACACCCACAAACCCCCCCACCCCCCCCCACCAACACAACAAAAAAAAAAAAAAACACACAAACCAACCAAAACCCCCCCACAAACCACACACAACAACCAAAACAAACCACAAAAAACCACAAAAAAAAACCAAAAAAAACAAAACCCACCCCCCCCACCCCCCCCCCAAACCACACAACAAAAAACAACAAAAAACACCCCACCAACCCACCCCAACACACCCCCACCACCAAAACACAACACAACAACCCACCACCACAAACACACCCAAAACAAAAAAAAAAACCACACCACCACCCCCCCAACCCCCCAACCCCCCAAAAAACAAAAACCCAACACAAACACCCCACCCACACACCCCCAACCCCCAAACTACCCCAAAAAAAAACAAACCCCCACAACCCCACAAAACAAAAAAAAAAAACCCAACACCCCCCAACCACAACCCCACCAAACCCAACAAAACCAAAAACAAAACAACACCAACACCCACACACCCAACCACAAACCCCAACAACACACAAAAAACACACCACACCACCCACCCACCACAACAAAAAAAAAAACACCCACCCCCCCCCCCCCCCCCCAACAACCACCCCCAACACCCAAACAAAAAAAAACACCACAAACCAAAAAGACAAAAACACCCAAAAAACAAAAAACAAACAAACAAACAAAAACACCCCACCCCCCCCCCCCCAACAAACCAAAAAAACAAAACAAAAAACACACCCAACCACCACACAACCCACACCCACCCCCAAACCACCACACAAAAAAAAAACCCAAAACCCACACAAACCCCACAAACAAAAAAAAAAAAAACACCCCCCCCCCCCCCCCACACCCCCCCAACAAAAAAAAAAAAACCCCCACCCAAACACCCCCCACCCACCCCCCCACACCCCACAAACAACAAAACCAAACACCCCCCAAAAACAAACCATAACAAAAAAAAAACACAAAACCCCCCAACCACCCCCCCACACCAAAACCAAAACAACACAAAACACCCCCCCAAAA
Organism: Psidium friedrichsthalianum; assembly: GCA_019149425.1. Taxonomy (NCBI): domain Eukaryota; kingdom Viridiplantae; phylum Streptophyta; class Magnoliopsida; order Myrtales; family Myrtaceae; genus Psidium; species Psidium friedrichsthalianum. Next base: position 80,119 of record JAGVVM010020491.1, read on the forward strand.
CCACAAACAACCCCACCCCCCCCCCCACCAACCCCCCCAAACAAAAACCCACCCCACCAAAAAACAACAAAACAAAAAAAAAAACAACCACCCCACCCCCCCCCCCCCCCCCACCCAACCCAACAAAAAACAAAAAAAAACCCCCCCCAACCACCCAACAAACCCCACCCACAACAAAAAAAACAACCAAAAAACAACCAACAACCCCACCCCCCCACACAACCACCCCACCCCCACCCCCCCACCAAACCACCAACCCCCCCCCCCCCAAAAAAAAAACAAACCAAACACCCCACAACCCACCAACAACCCACAAACCCAACAAACACAAAACACAACACAAAACAAAAACCACCCCCCCCCCCAACCCCCCACCACACCCCCCCCACCACCCAAAAAAAAACCAAAAAAACCACCACCCACACCCACCCCCACCCCCACAACAAAAACAACCAAACAAAACCACCCCCCCAAACAACCCACCCAAACACCCAAACAACCCACCCAACCCCCCCACCCCCCCCCCCCACCCCCACCCCCCCCATCAACCACACCAAAACCCCCCAAACACAAAAAACACACACCCACCACAACACCCCCACCACAACCAACACACAACCACCCCCACCCACCCCACCACAAACCAAAAACCAACCACACCCCCACCACCCCCCCCCCACCACCCCCCACAACCACAAAACAAAACCAAAACCCCAACCCCCAACCACCCCAACACCCCCCACCCCACCAAAAACCACCCCACACCAAAAACCAAACCCCAACCACCCCCCCCCACCCCCCCCCCCCCCCCCCCACCCCAACCCCCCCCCCCCAACCCCCCCCCACCAAACAACAACCCCCCACCCCCCCACCCCACCCAAAACAACCCCAACAAACAACCACCAACCCCAAACAAAAAACACCACCCCCCCACCCCCCACCAACAAAAAAAACAAAAAAACCCACACCCAAACCCCACCCAACAACCCAACCCCACAACCCCAAAACACAACAACAACCAAACAAAACAAACACACCCCAAACCCCAACCAAAACCAAAAACACCACACCAAACACCCCCCCCCCCCCCCCCCCCACCACCCCCCCACCACACAAACCACCCAAAAAAAAACCACCACCCCCCACCCCCCAACCCCCACACCCAAACCAAAAAAACCACAAAACAAAAAACAAACCAACCACACCACCCCCCCACCCCCCCCCCCCCCCCCCCCCCCCCCCACTCCCCAAAACAACAACACACCCCCCCCCACCCCCCCACACCACCCCCCCAGAACCAAAAACACAAACCCCCCCACAAAACCCCCCACAAACACCCCAAAAAACCACCCACCCCCCCCCCCCCCCCCCACCCAACAAAAAAACAAAACCCACCAACCCCCACCCCCCCCCCACAAACAACCCCCAACACACAAAAACACAACCCCCAACACCAACCCCACCACAACAAACCCCCACCCCCCCCCCCCACACCCAACCAACCCAAAAAAAACCCAACCACACCCCCAACCCAACCCACCCCACACCCCCCAACCAAACCCCAAAAAACCAAAAAAACACAACCCACACACCCCCACCCCCCCCCACCCACCCCCACCCCAACCCACAACCCCCCCACCAACCCCCCCACCCACAACAACCCCAAAAAAACAAAAACCCCCCCCACACAACCCCACCCACCCCCCCCCCAAACCCCACCTCCCACCCACCCCCCCACCCCCCCCCCCCACAAAACAACCACCACAGCAAAAAAACCCCCCCCCCCCCCAAAAACCACCCACACCCCCCACCCCCCCCCCCCCACCCCCCCCCCCCCAAAACCCCTACCCCCACCACCCCCACCCCCCAACCAACACCCCCCCCCCCCCCCCACCCCCCCCCCCCCCCCAAACCCCACCCACACCACCCCCACAACCCCCAAACCCCCACAACCCAACAACACCCCCAACCCCCAAAAAAAACCCAAATACAAAAAACCCCCCACCCCCCCCCCACCCCCACCAACACCCCCCAACAACCCAAACCCACACCACACCCCCAAACCACACCACCACACCCCCACCCCCCACCCCCCCCCAAAACGCCCCCCACAACCACCCCAAACCCACACATCCCACCCCCCCCCCCACCCCCCCCCCCCCCCACCCCCCCACCCCACCCCCCCACCCCCCCACCACCCCCCAACCCCCCCCACCCCCCCACCCCAACCAAAACACCCACACCACACCCCCCCCCCCCCCAACCCCCCCCCCACCCCCCCACCCCCCCACCCCCCCCCCCCCCCAAACCCCCCCCCAAACCCCCAACCAACCACCCCCACGCCCCACCCACCCAAAACAAAACCCCCAACAACACACCAACAAAAAAAAACACCACCCCCCCCCCCCCCCCACCCACACAACCCCACAAACCCCCCCCACCCCCGCCCCCCCCCGCCCCCCACCCCCCCCCCCCCCACCCCCCCCCCCCACACCAACCCCCCCCCAAACACCCCCCCCCCCCAACCCCCCCCCCCCCCCCCACCCCCCCCCCCACCACCACACCCCCCCCCCCCCACCCCACCCCCCACACACCAACCCCCACCCCACCCCCCCCCCCACCCCACCCACCCCAACCCCACAGACACCACACAAAACCCCACCCAACCCCCCCCCACCCCCCCCCACCCCCCCAACCCCCAACCCCCACACAACCCCCCCCCCCCCCCCCCACACCCCACCCCCACCCACCACCCCCCAAAAACCCCCCAACAACACCCCAAACCCCCCCCACCCCCCCACCCCCCCCACAACCCCCACCACACACCCCCAACCCCACCACCCGCCCCCCCCAGCACCCCACAACCCCCAAACGAACCCCATCCCCAAAACCCCCCCCACCAAAACCCCAACACCCCCCCCCCCAACACCCCCCCCCCCCCCCACCAACCACCACCAACCCCCCCCAAAACACACCAAAACACCCCCCCCCCAAACACCCCCCCCCACAACCACCCCCCCCCCCACAACCCCAACAAACCCCAAACCACCACCCCCCCCACCCCCTCCCACCCCCCACCCCCGCACCCCCCCCCCCCCCCCCAAACCACCCACCAAAACAACCCCTCCCCACCACCCCAACACCCCCCAAAAAAAGAAGAACCCCCCCACACCACCAAAAAAACAAAAACCCCAACCCCCAACCCCCCCCCCCCCCCCCCCCCCCCCACACACCCCCCCCCACAACGGAAACCCCCCCCCACACCCAACCACACACCACACCCCACCCCCACACCACCCAACCCCCCCTCCCCCCCCACCCCCCACCACCCCCAAACAAAACCCCCCCCCACCACCAACCCAACCACACAGCACCCCCCCCCCCCCCCCCCCCCACCCCCAACCCACCAACACCACCAAAAAACCCCCCCCCAAAAAACACCCACCCACCCCCCCCCCCCCCACCACCCCACCCCCCCCCAAAAACCCCCCACACCCACCCCCCACCAACCCCCCCCCCCCCCCCCCCAACCCCCCCCCACCAAACCACACCCACAAACCCCACCACCCCCCCAACCACCCACCCCCCCACCCACCCCCACCACACCAAAACCCCACACCCACCCCAACGCCAACCCCCCCATAAAACAAAAAACACCCCCAACCACCCCCCCCCCCCCAAAAACAAAACCCCCAAAAAACACCCCACACCCCCCCACCCCCCCCCCACCCCACCCAACCCCCCCCAAACCCACCCCCCCCACCCCCACCCCCCCCACCACCCCCCCCCCCCCCAGACCCACAACCCCACCCAACCACACCCCCCACCCCCCCCCACCACCCCCCCCCCCCCCCCCCAACCCCCCCCCAACCCCCACTCCCACAAACCAAACAACCCACACCACCCCCCCCCCACCCCAACCAACCCACAACCCCAAACACCAACACCCAACCCCCCACAAACCCAAACAACCACAAACCCCCCCCCCACACCCCCCCCCACCCCCCCCCACAACCAACCCCACACAAAAACCAAACCCCCCACCCCACAACACCCCCCCACCCCCGCCACCCCCCCCCCCCACACCAAACCACCACCCCCTACCCCCCAACCCCCCAAAACCAAAACCCCCCCACCACCCAACCCCCCCCCCCCCCCCCCACCCCACACCAAACAAACACCCACCACAACACCCCCCACCCCCCCCCCACCCCCCCCAAACCCACCCAAACCCCCCCAACACCCAACACCCAAAAACCCTACCCCACCCCCTCCCATCCCCCCCCCCCCCACCAAACACCCAAACAAACCCCCAGACCCCCCACCCCCCCCCACCCCCCCCCCACCCACACCCCCCCCCCACCACCCACCCCCACACCCCCCCCACAACCCCACCCCCCACCAACCCCCCCCCCACCCACCCCCCCACCCCACACCACCACAACCCCACCCCCAAACAACCCCAACCCAACCCCCACCCCCCCCCCCCACCCACCCCCCCCCACAACAAAACACAACCCCCCCAAAACCCCCCCACCCAAACCAAAAACACCACCCCTCACCCCCCCCCCCGCCCCCCCCCACACCCCCCCACCCCCCCACCCCCACCCCACACCAAACCCCCAACCCCCCACCACACCCCCACACCCCAAACCCCCCCCCCCAACCCCACCCCAAACACCACCCCCACCACCCCACCCCCACCCCCCCCCCCCCCCCCCACCCACCCCCCCACCCCCACCCCAACACCCACACCCCCCCCACCCCCCACACCACCCCCCCCCCAACCCCCCCCCAACCCCCCCCACAACCCCCCCAAAAAACACCCCCCCCACCCCCCTCCCCCCCCCCCCCCCCCCCCCACCCCACCCAACACCACAACAACAGCACCACCACTCCCCCCCCCTCCCCCCCCCAAAAACAACCCCCCACAACAAATACCCCCCCCCCCACCCCCACACCCCCCCCCCACCACCCCCCCCCCCCCCACCCCCCCCCCAAACCCACCCACCCCCCCCCCCCCCAACCACACCCCCCCCAAACCCCCCCACAACACAAAAACCCCCCCCCACCCCACCAAAACCAACCCCACCCCGCCCCCCCCTCCCCACCCCCCCCCCCCCCCACCCCCCCCACCACCACACCCCCCCCCCCACCACCACCCCCCCCCCCCCCACCCCCCCCCCCCCCCCCACCCCCCCCCACCCCCCCCCACCCACCCACAACACAACACACCCCCCCCCACCCCCCCCCCCCCCACCCACCACCCAAAAACAACCCAACCCCCCCCACCCCCCCCCCCCCCCACACCACCCCCCCCCCCACCAAACTCCCAACACCCACAAAAACCACCCCCACCTCCCCCCCCCACAAAAAACCCACCACCCCCACCCCCCCCCCCCCCCCCACCAACCCCCACCCCCCCCCCCAACCCCCCCCCCACCCCCCCACCCCCCCCCCCCCCACACCCACCCCCCCCCCCCCCCCACCCCCCCCACCCCCCCCCCCCACCCACCCCCCCAAACCCACCCCAAAACCCCCACCCCCACACCCACCCCCCCCCCCCCCCCACCCCCCCCCAAAAAAACCACCACCCCCCCCCCAAACAAAAACCCAAACCACAACCCCCCCCCCACCCCCCCCCCCCCCTCCCCCCCCCCCCCACCTAACCCAAAACCCCCCCCACAACCCACCCCCCTCCACCCCCCCCCCCCCCCCCCCCCAAAACCCAACCGCCCCACCCAAAACAAAAACACAAACCAAAAACCCCCAAACACCCCCCCCCCCCCACCCCCACCACCCCCCCCCCACCACCCCCCCCCCCCCACACCCCCCCAACACACCCCCCACCCCCCCCGCCCCCCCACAAAACCCCCCACCCCCAACACCCCCAACCCAACCCACCCAACCACCACCCCCCCCCCCCCCCCCCCCCCCCCCCCCCACCAAAACAAACCCCACCCCCCCCACCACCACCCCCCCCCCCCCCCCCCAAAAACAACCACCCCCCCCCAAACCCAAAAACCCCCCCAACAACCCCCCCCCCCCCCCCCCCCCCCCCCCCGCCCCACCATCCCCAACACCCACCCCCCACAACCCCCACCCCCCCCCCCCCCACACGCAACACACCCACCCCACCCAAAAAACCAAAAAACCCCCCCCACCCCCCCCCCCAACCCCCACCCACCCCCCCCCCCCCCCACCCCCCCCCCCCCCAACAACCAAACCCCCCCAAACAAAAACACCTCCCCCACCGCCCCCCCCCCCACAACACCCCCCCCCCAACCAAACACCCCACCTCCCCCCCCCCCCACCCCCCCCCCCCCCCCAACCCCCACCCCCCCCCCCACACACCCCCCCCCCCCCCCCCCCACCCCCACCCACACCCCCCCCCAACCCCCACAACCCCCCCCCCCCCCCCCCACCCCCCCCCCCCCCAACACCCCCACACACACAAAACCACCACCCACCCCCCCACCCCCCCCCCCCACCACCCCAAAACCCCCCCACAAAAAACCACCCCCCCAACACACACACCCCCCCCCCACACCCCCCCCCCCCCCCCCACACACCACCCCCAACACCCCCCCCCCCCCAAAACCACCCCCCCCCAAAACCCACAACCCCCCCCCCCCACCCAACAACACCACCACAACCCCCCCCCACCCAAACCACAAAAAACCCAACACACCCCACCCCCCCCCCCCCCCCCCCAACCACCACAACAAACAAAAAAACAAACCCACAAACAACCACCCCCACCCCCCCCCACCCCCCACCAAAGAAAAACAACACACACCCACACCCCACACAACAAAACCCCCCCCCCCACCCCCCCCCACCCCCCCCCCCTCCCCCCCACACACGCCCCCCCCCCCCCAACCCCCAAACAACCAACCCCCCCCAACCCCACCCAACCCCCCAACCCCCCCCCCCCCCCACCACCCCCCAACCCCACAACCCCACCACCCCACCACCCACCCCCCCCCCACCCCCCCCCACCCACCCCCCCCCACACAAACCAACACCCCCCCCCCACCCCCCCCCCAACCCCCACAACCAAAACCCAACCACCCCACCACCCCCAACCAAAAAACCCCCCACAAAACACCCCCAACCCACCACACCCCCCCCCCCCCCCCCTCCCCCCCCCCCCACCCACAAAAACACCCCCACCCACCCCCCACCCCCACCCCCCACCACCACAACAAAAACCACACAAACCAACACACACCAACAAAACCCACACCCAACACACCAA
>JAGVVM010020492.1:0-23770 GCA_019149425.1 Psidium friedrichsthalianum
GTTTTCAAGAAGGAGAGACTCACATTTTAGAAGCATAGATAGCTATTCTTATCAATTGCCCTAAGGCCACTGCCGCATTCTCCTTGAAAAATAAACTAAAAACGGTGACATAACTATATATACTTCTCTTTTTAGAACCATTTCAAGTTATTCTCAGGCCTCATTCCAAAAGAGAGCTTGTGAAGGAAGCAGATTGCAGAGTGCAACAGTTTTAAGAGTTCAACAAAATTGCACATTACCGAAGATCAATCAGCAAACATGTTATTCTGATATTTCATTAGATCAACTCATGAATACTTTCTTTTTTCACAAGAAAAGTCTGAGACAAGAGCAGATACAAGAGAAATTGGCTGAGGATTTACCTGAGAACCTCTGCGGAATGGCCGAAAAGCAAACCAAGAGTGTCAATTGCTGTCAAATGCTAACGATAAGGTCACCTTCACCATCCTCTCCCGGAGCATGACCAATTGTCGATCCATAGTAATTCCAGTTTGGAAGTTTCTCCTGATTTCAGGAATTAATACCCTTGATTTGCTATGCAGATCCACGGCTAGAACCTCCGATTCCATGGGAACACATTGTTTGGAAATATGAACTTAACGAGCTTGGAGTTGATGAAAGCAAGAATTTTCTTCAATTTTCTCCCTTGTTTCGAAATAAAGCAATGGCTGCAGACCCCTGAATACCCGCATCCAAGGACATGTCCAAACTTTCAGTTCAGCGATTTGTCCACAGTCCCACAATCGAATTCAAGTATCGAGAAAGGAAAAGTGGAGATTTCTATCATCGTGAAGGTAGGGCTCGAGAGATATGTGGGGGATATGAGCAAATCTTGTACCAGTCCAAGCCTGCATCTCTTTTGCACCTCTCCTCCAATCCTGGGCAACCCAAGAAGAATAGACGAATAAGGGATGCCAGCCTTCGCATTCTTCGGGGTAATGATGTCAACGAGCAGCATCCAATGATTTGAAGCCATTGAAGTGATTGAAGGGCCTCCATCTGCTCTTGAAATCCCTCCAAATCGATGCAATTAGAAATTTTGAGATGCTCGAGGTAGCTGAGTTGTGGAAGCCACCGTGGGAGAAATTCTAGTTTGGGAAGCCAGGAGATTTTGTAGGCAGCGGAGACTGTGAAGTCCATGGAAATCCAAGATGTTGCGGCTCTCCTCTTTCGATAAATCCAGGTCATAGGTACTGAAACAAAATAGATAGGCAATGGAATGTCGGACGAGCAATAGCTTCATTTTCCTTGGTTTGGTCGTCAAATCGTTTGGACATCATAACTCGTGCTTATGTTGTTATATTAGTCCTCGTACGTAACTCGTCATTATGTCCATTTATCTATCAGAGAGAAAAAATAACTCACCGGTAACATGTTTTCGTCTCTGTCGCAATATGTGGTAACTAAAGACCTTTCACTTATAACATGCTCATTCTTTCTGCTGGCATGCCTGCAAGTTGAATGAATTTTTGCTGGAGTTCCTATCGATGGAGTTCTAGATGCCTTTTGGGCCCATATTTAAATTCTCAACGTCACTTGAAGAATTTGTTGTGAGATATGAGCAAGGTTTGGAGCAACGTCATGGCAATGAAAGGAAAGAGATTATAATTCATTCAACATGCCGGCATTTTTGCAGACAAATGAACCGATGGAAGAGCAATGTAGGAGACTTTATACCCTCTCTGTTTGCAAAGTTTTCCAGAGGGAACTTTTACAAAGCCATAGTTATCTGGGTGCCAGGATCCATGAACAAGGGGCCATCAGCAGATATCTGATCCGTAAGTGCGGCAATGAGAATGAGAAACATATCGTTACCTTTTGCCCATCCAATCTCGATGTGAGTTGTGGCCTTCAATGTTTGAATTAGAGGGTGTATTGTGTAGACATGCTTTGAGATTGTTCCAGATTCTAGATACTAGGGAGCTTCCATCTCGCCACATCCTATATAGTGGATGAGGAGTGCTGAGTATGGCACGATACGTGATTTTGAATCAGAGTTGGCTCCCACTAAATTAAGGCTAAGATAATCTGGAGTCTATGTGAAATTGCTGCCAAATATGTAGAGCTTGGTGCCACATCTTTTGAGAAATACAAACTTATGAAATTATGCACGAGGGAGGTCGGAAATTTTGCTGGCAAAAAGAATGGGAGACGTGGATGACTCTTAGTATTGGTGCACAAGTTAGCAAGGACATCTGCTAGTCTGGCCTTTTAATGAGCTAATCGTAGTGAAGTTAATGATATGCACGACTTGTGATGATTTGCATTTCAATTTTTCCTCACCCTGAATAATCTGACGTGAACATGAAAGGAAAAGTGAAGTTCATGAAATAGAAATGTCTGATTCAATAATCATTTTTCAGCAATATTTTTGAATGCCATATGACATTCCATGATGTGGCTGATCTCTTGCATCATTTTTTGTATTTCATCTCATTTCTTGGCCCTTTCCCTATGCAGCATTAATAGGACATATCCTAGCCGACAAACTTATGTTATTCAACAATGTTTGAAATGTTCCACTATATTGGAGTGTGCTGAATAACTCTTGGTTGAGTACGAAGAGCAATACTGATGAAGACAACGCAGATGAAGTATCTCACAGATGCACAGTAGAAACTCTCAATCGAATGTGTGATACTGGCTCATGAGCAGCATAATTTGTTCTTTAAGATGCGCGAGTAGCTCTTTCATTTATATCTATCTATTAGCACATAAATATATCAGAAAACTAGAGCTATCACAACTGTGTTGGCAGATTAGAGGTGTCAAATGGGTGGGTCGGGTCGGGTCTGGGTCGGGTCGAATATGGTCCGACCCATATTGACCCGCCTAACCCATTTTGACCCATATTCATGACTCATACCCGACCCAACCCGCAACCAACCCATACCCGCCTGACCCATTTTGACCCATATTGCCAAATCACACTATATTTTAAGAAAATTATATAACTCATTTAACCTATTTTATTTTGCTTTTATTTTTTTTTTCATTTTTCTCCAGCCACGGCGAGCGACGGCGGTCGGCGGCGACGGGTCGCCACTGATGGTTGCTGCCAGCTGGACATGGTCGTGGGTCAACCACCGGCGCCGGCCGCCGGTCGCCGAGGCCGGTCTCCGCGGCCGGCCGGCGGTGGCCTCGGCCGGTCTCCGCGGCCGGCCGCGGTGGCCTCGGCCGGTCGCCGCGGCCGTCCGGGGTGGCCTCGGCCGGTCTCCGAGGCCGGTCGCCGAGGCCGGCCGCGGTGGCCTCGTCCGGTCGCCGCGTGCCGGCCAGAGGTCGCCGAGGCCGGTCGCCGCGGCCGGCCGGAGGTCGCCGAGACCGGTCTCCACGACCGGCCTTCGGTCGCCGCGGCCGGTCTCCACGCCGCCTTCGGTCGCCGCGGCCGACCGCCGTGGTCGAGGCCGGTCTCCGAGGCCGCCCTCCGGTCGCCGCGGCCGGCCGCCGGTCTCCGCAGCCGACCGCGCGGTCTCCGCGGCCACCCGTCGCCGCCGCGGCCATCGCCGGCCGCTGCCACCGTCGTCCTCGAAAATCAATTCCATAACAAACGACGAAAATTGTTTTCCAGTTTATTTTTAAGTATTATCAAACATCGAAAAATATTATTATTTTCTTGAAAAATGACTTCCTAAAAAATGATTTCCGAAAGTATCACATTTTCCGTAAAACAAACGGAAAGGCTCTAGGTCCATTTGTAATTTGTGAGAGTTATGGGTCGAAAATGGGTTCAATATGGGTCGAAATGGGTTTCATGCGTGGCCCAATTTTGACCCATTTAATTTCACTTCAACCTTTTGGACCCATTTTTAGTGAGTCCTTTAAATGTTAATGACCCATATAAGACCTATTTTATACAAAATATGGGTCAAATATGGTCTTTGACCCATATTGACGGCTCTATTGGCAGATAGATCTGTCCTTATGACAACAGAAATGAGCTTCTTCTTGTTATAGCAAGTTAGGCTGCTCTCACCAGGAGAAATCATGAAAGAATATTTGGCTGAGGGACAAGTGGCTTAGCTTAGAGTTGAACTTGCTTGCGGGCAGAAAATAGGTAGCTCAGGACAACCATTGATATGTAGCTTAGATGCTGAGGCTGAAACTGATGGATAACACCTGTGATGAGATAAGATTCAGAAATGCATGAATTGAGATTTGCCTGATCAAAGTGCTTCGTAGAGTCCATGTTCATATCATATATGATGACCTAGAAAAATTTTAGGAACACTTTGGTATGGTATGATATGTTAACATTGTCTCCTGATGCCCCAACTTGAAGCCTTGAGCTTGAATATTATTTGAGATCTGAAATGCTTAGCGCTTTGCGAAAATCATAAATCAAGAATAAATCATGATCTCCTCTAGTTAAATTCTAGTTACATTTTCTTATTCAGTTGTATACTCTTAACTAACCTTGATACACTTCATTGAAACTTGCTGACATCACACAAAGAGAACGGATTTCTCATTATTTTCGTGAATTTCTTTTTTCAAGCCACTGTCAGAGTATATTTTGATTGTTGGGTCATTGTCCATGTGTCTCTTTAAGAGCATCCTAGTAAAGCAGTTGACCAATGACATTTTGAGAAGAAAACTAAATACTTGAACCCCCCTGCTAGTGAGTGTATAGGATATGGTTATCGATCCAAAATCCAGATGATGACAGAAACGTGAAAAAGAGAACAGAACAACTATAGTTAGAGTTGTATGTGGTAAATTTACAAACTGAGAATAAGTTTTGAGCAGAAAGAATAAGAACTTGAAAGGGCATTGAAGCGTGTTTGGTAAGATATTTTTCTAGAGTGGTTCTGCAGCTTGCATTGGCCATCTCTGGAAAGGCATTGCCTGCTTGTCCGAATTTATTCTGGTTTAGGATAGTTTAAGACTTTGGAGTGAATCGTCTGTTCTTGATTTTCTCTTTCTTTAACTTTCTAGAATGTGAGTAGCAACATGAAATGCTTCTAGGTTCAGTTCTACTAATTTTAGTTTATACTTGTCACACCCTGATCATGTAAGAAAACGGACATAACACGGCCGCCCTTTCCCAACAAGGACGCAGCCTCAAATAGAATTCGAGTAACCGCCTGTTGTTCAAATATATATATCTCCATATATATTTGATAAGAAGGTCCCAGTATTCAGAGCTCATCTATCAGACAAAAGATATACACGCATATCTTTTTCATATCTAACTTGAAAACTCACTAACTATATACAACTTTTCAAAAAAATATACACCCAACCATCCCAAAAAGTCCCGCGGCTACCACTCGCTCGATCCTACTTGCGACCTGTCGACATACCTGAAAGACATTTGAAATAAAAGGGTGAGCAACCTGTCGCGACCCTCCGAGATTTTCCGGAATCCCGAGGGAGCTAGTGGATTGCTAGGCCCATTGGGTATTTGGGCTTAGCTCGGGCCCTCCCAGGCCCATACCAAATCGCGTCAGGAAATTTTCAAATCGAGATCGACCTTGGTGTGGTCATGTGACATGTGAATGGTGTGCATGCCATCGGAATCGCCACCAGTCATTTATTGGAGGGTATGACTGGGAACCCTACCGAACGATTGGGAGGGATCGTTCGATCCTACGAAAACCAAGATCTAGATTCGGGGACTTAGTTACGTCGATATTGCTATCGACGCCCTTTCGGTACCTAAGTTGAGTGATTTCTTAGTCTAAAGAATTCATGCAGGCGAGGTTGGGTTAGGTATGGTTATGAGAATCTAAGGGGTTCATGCAGAGGGAATCATCTGTCCTATCAATCACAATCATGGAAATGAATGCGCAATCAGGAAATCAACATGTAGATAACACACATCAAGTCAAGTCAAGGCGGGCCTAGGGGGGTCCTAGAAGTCTGGAAAATACATCAACTAGGTTTGAAGATGATTTGGGATGGTTTGGAATGATTGGGTCAAATTGACCAGAAGGGCAGAATGGTCATTTTAGAAGGGTCGGGAAGCCAGAAATGTGAAATTAGGTCAAATGTGGTTTTTCCTAATTTTCACAATTTTTAGGAGTTTTCTATGATTTTTTTCGAAATTTTGTAATTTTTTCTGGAATTTTTTAGACTTTCTAAGAATCTTCTAAGGATTTTCCCTATTTTGGACATTTTTCGGCATTTTGAGAATTTTCCTATGATTCTTGGATTTTTCCAATTATTTAGAATATTTTCTATATTTTCTAGAATTTTTATTTTTTATTATTTTTATTATTTTTTTTAGGATTTTCTAAGACTTTCAAGGAATTTCCCTATTTTTAGAATATTTTCTACATTTTTTGAAATTTTCATTTTTTAATTTATAATATTTTTCCTAACTTTTCAAAAACATTTTTATATGTTCTAACAATTTTTCTAATTTTTTTTAATATTCTCTACGAATTTTTATGATTTTTCTATTGATTTTTATTATTTATCCTCTTGTTTATGTTTTCAATTTATTTCCCTATATTTTCCGGATTTTTTCTAATTTTTTACCAGATTTTTTAGAATTTTTATTTATTTTGTATTTATTTTGGTATTATTTATTTTTATTGTTTTTTTTTAATTATTTTCTAATTTTTCGGGCCGGTCGGGTCAACCCGGCCCGAAGGCCCGAACCTAAACCCTAGGTTAAACGACGCCGTATTAGGTAATTTTTGTGTTTTATTTCGAATTTTTCTATTTTCTTTGTGTTTTTCTGGATTTATTTATATTTATCCGAATTTTTATTATAACAGGCTAATCTAATGGCCAGAAATGCGCCACGCGGCCAATCCGTGACCGCTGGATCAGCAGGCTCGAATCTACGGCCGAGATCAATCCAACGACCAAATCTCGACCGTTCATCCTGCATACTAATCTTACGGCCCTGATTAACTCCCAAAACCAAATCTCGGCCGTCCGATTAATGCTTCGCCGGAGAAGAAGATCGGCGCCGGCGTTCAGTCGCCGGCGCCTCGTCGGAGATTCTTCCCGACACCAAATCTCAGCCAGACCTTGCCATTCATACATAATCTATTACCTAAAGACCAAGTGATTAACACGGCACACATACGAAACCGGCAAAACATCGATTATACTGACCCATTTCCGCCGACACCAATTTCCGGCGACGGAAGCAACCTAAGAGAATTTACCCTAACAGGTTACGAAAATCAAATGGACAGTATCCATGGAGTGCAGGGAAACTTACCTGGAAGCTTTCTAGGTTGGTCTCATGTCGAAATCGAGCATACTAGCTCGTTGCAGGTTCGGGTTTGAAACGATTGGCCGGGAGGTTTTGTGCAATAAAAACGCAGAGAGAAGGCAGGGATATGATCAGTACGAAGGTAGAACACATTGACGCAAAAATCATAAAGGAATACCGCCGGAATCAACATCCGCCATTGTAGGAGCTTAGGTTGAGCGATAATGGTGTTTACCTTGTTTCGGGATGAAACTGCGCGTGGAACGGCTCCTCTTGCTCCTCAGTCTACCAGAAAGCTTGTGGCAGCGTAATGGAGGTTGATTTTGCTCCTTCGTCCTCAATTACTCCTCCGATCTCTCGGGCAAAACTCCTCCGTGAACAGAGTCTTTCCTTCTTTCTTTATACTTGCAAATTTTTGTGTGCGATTCCCTCAACCGAAGGCCTTGAATCTCTCTCTGGAAAAATCCCATTAACCGAATGCGAATTTCCTTTGATTCATGCAAGAATCTTGGCAAATCTCGCTCGGATTTCTCCTTTTCGAATTACAGCGCGCCAGGGTTTGCCGAGGAAGACGATGGAACTGTTCGGGTGCGGGTCGGGTCGGATCTGGTCTGACCCGACCGACCCAAGTCGCTCATTTTGTTGAAATTGACCCCAAATTTTTCACTTTTTTCCGAAATTGACACCAGAATTGGGCTCGGGGGCATCAAATCTAGTCGAAATGGCATTTTCCCCAGAAATTATTCAAATTTACACAAAAACCCCAAATTTCAGTTTGACCCGAGGACTCATTTGCAAAATCCAAAGTCTTAGGGTCCTTTTTTGCGAAAATATTTGCCACCATTGGATTCAGAAGGTCAAAAACTAGGGGCTGACGTAGTTTTTGCCTTCTGAATCCAATGGTGGCAAATATTTTCGCAAAAAAGGACCCTAAGACTTTGGATTTTGCAAAATGAGTCCTCGGGTCAAACTGAAATTTTGGGTTTTTGTGTAAATTTTGAATAATTTCTGGGGAAAATGCCATTTTCGACTAGATTTGATGCCCCCGAGCCCAATTCTGGTGTCAATTTCGGAAAAAAGTGAAAATTTGGGGTCAATTTCAACAAAATGAGCGACTTGGGTCGGTCGGGTCAGACCAGATCCGACCCGACCCGACCCGAACAGTTCCATCGTCTTCCTCGGCAACCCTGGCGCGCCTGTAATTCGAAAAGGAGAAATCCGAGCGAGATTTGCCAAGATTCTTGGCATGAATCAAAGGAAATTCGCATTCGGTTAATGGGATTTTTCCAGAGAGAGATTCAGGCCTTCGGTTGAGGGAATCGCACAAAAATTTGCAAGTATAAAGAAAGAAGGAAAGACTCTGTTCACGGAGGAGTTTTGCCCGAGAGATCGGAGGAGTAATTGAGGACGAAGGAGCAAATCAACCTCCATTACCGCTGCACAAGCTTTCTGGTAGACTGAGGAGCAAGAGGAGCCGTTCCACGCGCAGTTTCATCCCGAAACAAGGTAAACACCATTATCGCTCAACCTAAGCTCCTACAATGGCGGATGTTGATTCCGGCGGTATTCCTTTATGATTTTTGCGTCAATGTGTTCCTACCTTCGTACTGATCATATCCCTGCCTTCTCTCTGCGTTTTTATTGCACAAAACCTCCCGGCCAATCGTTTCAAACCCGAACCTGCAACGAGCTAGTATGCTCGATTTCGACATGAGACCAACCTAGAAAGCTTCCAGGTAAGTTTCCCTGCACTCCATGGATACTGTCCATTTGATTTTCGTAACTGTTAGGGTAAATTCTCTTAGGTTGCTTCCGTCGCCGGAAATTGGTGTCGGCCGGAAATGGGTCAGTATAATCGATGTTTTGCCGGTTTCGTATGTGTGCCGTGTTAATCACTTGGTCTTTAGGTAATAGATTATGTATGAATGGCAAGGTCTGGCTGAGATTTGGTGTCGGGAAGAATCTCCGACGAGGCGCCGCGACTGAACGCCGGCGCCGATCTTCTTCTCCGGCGAAGCATTAATCGGACGGCCGAGATTTGGTTTTGGGAGTTAATCAGGGCCGTAAGATTAGTATGCAGGATGAACGGTCGAGATTTGGTCGTTGGATTGATCTCGGCCGTAGATTCGAGCCTGCTGATCCAGCGGTCACGGATTGGCCGCGTGGCGCATTTCTGGCCATTAGATTAGCCTGTTATAATAAAAATTCGGATAAATATAATAAATCCAGAAAAACACAAAGAAAATAGAAAAATTCGAATAAAACACAAAAATTACCTAATACGGCGTCGTTTAACCTAGGGTTTAGGTTCGGGCCTTCGGGCCGGGTTGACCCGACCCGGCCCGAAAAATTAGAAAATAATTAAAAAAAAAAATAAAAATAAATAATACCAAAATAAATACAAAATAAATAAAAATTCTAAAAAATCTGGTAAAAAATTAGAAAAAATCCGGAAAATATAGGGAAATAAATTGAAAACATAAACAAGAGGATAATATTAAAAATCAATAGAAAAATCATAAAAATTCGTAGAGAATATTAAAAAAATTAGAAAAATTGTTAGAACATATAAAAATGTTTTTGAAAAGTAGGAAAATATTATAAATTAAAAATGAAATTTCAAAAATGTAGAAAATATTCTAAAAATAGGGAAATTCCTTGAAAGTCTTAGAAAATCCTAAAAAAAATAATAAAATAATAAAAAATAAAATTCTAGAAAATATAGAAAATATTCTAAATAATTGGAAAAATCCCAAGAATCATAGGAAAATTCTCAAAATGCCGAAAATGTCCAAAATAGGGAAAATCCTTAGAAGATTCTTAGAAGTCTAAAAATTCCAGAAAAATTACAAAATTTCGAAAAAAATCATAGAAACTCCTAAAAATTGTGAAAATTAGGAAAAACCACATTTGACCTAATTTCACATTTCTGGCTTCCCGACCCTTCTAAAATGACCATTCTGCCCTTCTGGTCAATTTGACCCAAATCATTCCAACCATCCAAATCATCTTCAAACCTAGTTGATGTATTTTCCAGACTTCTAGGACCCCCTAGGCCCGCCTTGACTTGACTTGATGTGTGTTATCTACATGTTTGATTTCCTGATTGCGCATTCATTTCCATGATTGTGATTGATAGGACAGATGATTCCCTCTGCATGAACCCTTAGATTCTCATAACCTACCTAACCCACCTCGCCTGCATGAATTCTTTAGACTAAGAAATCACTCAACTTAGGTACCGAAAGGGCGTCGATAGCAATATCGACGTAACTAAGTCCCCGAATCTAATCTCTGGTTTTCGTAGGATCGAACGATCCCTCCCAATCGTTCGGTAGGTTCCCAGTCATACCCTCCAATAAATGACTGGTGGCGATTCCGATGGCATGCACACCATTCACATGTCACATGACCACACCAAGGTCGATCTCGATTTGAAATTTCCTGACGCGATTTGGTATGGGCCTGGGAGGGCCCGAGCTAAGCCCAAATACCCAATGGGCCTAGCAATCCACTAGCTCCCTCGGGATTCCGGAAAATCTCGGAGGGTCGCGACAGGTTGCTCACCCTTTTATTCAAATGTCTTTCAGGTATGTCGACAGTCGCAAGTAGGATCGAGCGAGTGGTAGCCGCGGGACTTTTTGGATGGTTGGGTGTATATTTTTTTGAAAAGTTGTATATAGTTAGTGAGTTTTCAAGTTAGATATGAAAAAGATATGCGTGTATATCTTTTGTCTGATAGATGAGCTCTGAATACTGGGACCTTCTTATCAAATATATATGGAGATATATATATTTGAACAACAGGCGGTTACTCGAATTCTATTTGAGGCTGCGTCCTTTGTTTGGGAAAGGGCGGCCGTGTTATGTCCGTTTTCTTACATGATCAGGGTGTGACAAGTATAAACTAAAATTAGTAGAACTGAACCTAGAAGCATTTCATGTTGCTACTCACATTCTAGAAAGTTAAAGAAAGAGAAAATCAAGAACAGACGATTCACTCCAAAGTCTTAAACTATCCTAACCAGAATAAATTCGGACAAGCAGGCAATGCCTTTCCAGAGATGGCCAATGCAAGCTGCAGAACCACTCTAGAAAAAATATCTTACCAACACGCTTCAATGCCCTTTCAAGTTCTTATTCTTTCTGCTCAAAACTTATTCTCAGTTTGTAAATTTACCACATACAACTCTAACTATAGTTGTTCTGTTCTCTTTTTCACGTTTCTGTCATCATCTGGATTTGGATCGATACCATATCCTATACACTCACTAGCAGGGGGGTTCAAGTATTTAGTTTTTCTTCTCAAAATGTCATTGGTCAACTGCTTTACTAGGATGCTCTTAAAGAGACACATGGACAATGACCCAACAATCAAAATATACTCTGACAGTGGCTTGAAAAAAGAAATTCACGAAAATAATGAGAAATCCGTTCTCTTTGTGTGATGTCAGCAAGTTTCAATTGAAGTGTATCAAGGTTAGTTAAGAGTATACAACTGAATAAGAAAATGTAACTAGAATTTAACTAGAGGAGATCATGATTTATTCTTGATTTATGATTTTCGCAAGCGCTAAGCATTTTCAGATCTCAAATAATATTCAAGCTCAAGGCTTCAAGTTGGGGCATCAGGAGACAATGTTAACATATCATACCATACCAAGTGTTCCTAAAATTTTTCTAGGTCATCATATATGATATGAACATGGACTCTACGAAGCACTTGATCAGGCAAATCTCAATTCATGCATTTCTGAATCTTATCTCATCACAGGTGTTATCCATCAGTTTCAGCCTCAGCAATCTAAGCTACTATCAATGGTTGTCCTGAGCTACCTATTTTCTGCCCGCAAGCAAGTTCAACTCTAAGCTAAGCCACTTGTCCCTCAGCCAAATATTCTTTCATGATTTCTCCTGGTGAGAGCAGCCTAACTTGCTATAACAAGAAGAAGCTCATTTCTGTTGTCATAAGGACAGATCTATCTGCCAATAGAGCCGTCAATATGGGTCAAAGACCCATATTTGACCCATATTTTGTATAAAATAGGTCTTATATGGGTCATTAACATTTAAAGGACTCACTAAAAATGGGTCCAAAAGGTTGAAGTGAAATTAAATGGGTCAAAATTGGGCCACGCATGAAACCATTTCGACCCATATTGAACCCATTTTCGACCCATAACTCTCACAAATTACAATGGACCTAGAGCCTTTCCGTTTGTTTTACGGAAAATGTGATACTTTCGGAAATCATTTTTTAGGAAGTCATTTTTCAAGAAAATAATAATATTTTTCGATGTTTGATTAATACTTAAAATAACTGGAAAACAATTTTCGTCGTTTGTTATGGAATTGATTTTCGAGGACCGACGGTGGCAGCGGCCGGCGATTGGCCGCGGCGGCGACGGGTGGCCGCGAGACCGGCGGTCGGCTGCGGAGACCGGCGGCCGGCCGCGGCGACCGGAGGGCGGCCTCGGAGACCGGCCTCGACCACCGGCGGTCGGCCGCGGCGACCGAAGGCCGGTCGTGGAGACCGGCCGCGGCGACCGAAGGCCGGTCGTGGAGACCGGTCTCGGCGACCTCCGGCCGGCCGCGGCGACCGGCCTCGGCGACCTCTGGCCGGCCGCGGCGACCGGACGAGGCCACCGCCGGCCGGCCTCGGCGACCGGCCTCGGAGACCGGCCGAGGCCACCCCGGCCGGCCGCGGCGACCGGCCGAGGCCACCGCCGGCCGGCCGCGGAGACGGCCGAGGCCACCGCCGGCCGGCCGCGGAGACCGGCCTCGCGACCGGCGGCCGGCGCCGGTGGTTGACCCACGACCATGTCCAGCGGCAGCAACCATCAGTGGCGACCCGTCGCCGCCGACCGCCGTCGCTCGCCGTGGCTGGAGAAAAATGAAAGAAAAAATAAAGCAAATAAAATAGGTTAAATGAGTATATAATTTTTCTTAAATATTAGTGTGATTTGGCAATATGGGTCAAAATGGGTCAGGTCGGGTATGGGTTGGTTGCGGGTTGGGTCGGGTATGAGTCATTGAATATGGGTCAAAATGGGTTAGGCGGGTCAATATGGGTCGGACCATATTCGACCCGACCCAGACCCGACCCGACCCACCCATTTGACACCTCTAATCTGCCAACACAGTTGTGATAGCTCTAGTTTTCTGATATATTTATGTGCTAATAGATAGATATAAATGAAAGAGCTACTCGCGCATCTTAAAGAACAAATTATGCTGCTTCATGAGCCAGTATCACACATTCGATTGAGAGTTTCTACTGTGCATCTGTGAGATACTTCATTCTGCGTTGTCTTCATCAGTATTGCTCTTCGTACTCAACCAAGAGTTATTCAGCACACTCCAATATAGTGGAACATTTCAACATTGTTGAATAACATAAGTTTGTCGGCTAGGATATGTCCTATTAATGCTGCATAGGGAAAGGGCCAAGAAATGAGATGAAATACAAAAAATGATGCAAGAGATCAGCCACATCATGGAATGTCATATGGCATTTCAAAAATATTGCTGAAAAATGATTATTGAATCAGACATTTCTATTTCATGAACTTCACTTTTCCTTTCATGTTCACGTCAGATTATTCAGGGTGAGGAAAAATTGAAATGCAAATCATCACAAGTCGTGCATATCATTAACTTCACTACGATTAGCTCATTAAAAGGCCAGACTAGCAGATGTCTCTTGCTAACTTGTGCACCAATACTAAGAGTCATCCACGTCTCCCATTCTTTTTGCCAGCAAAATTTCCGACCTCCCTCGTGCATAATTTCATAAGTTTGTATTTCTCAAAAGATGTGGCACCAAGCTCTACATATTTGGCAGCAATTTCACATAGACTCCAGATTATCTTAGCCTTAATTTAGTGGGAGCCAACTCTTGATTCAAAATCACGTATCGTGCCATACTCAGCACTCCTCATCCACTATATAGGATGTGGCGAGATGGAAGCTCCCTAGTATCTAGAATCTGGAACAATCTCAAAGCATGTCTACACAATACACCCTCTAATTCAAACATTTGAAGGCCACAACTCACATCGAGATTGGATGGGCAAAAGGTAACGATATGTTTCTCATTCTCATTGCCGCACTTACGGATCAGATATCTGCTGATGGCCCCTTGTTCATGGATCCTGGCACCCAGATAACTATGGCTTTGTAAAAGTTCCCTCTGGAAAACTTTGCAAACAGAGAGGGTATAAAGTCTCCTACATTGCTCTTCCATCGGTTCATTTGTCTGCAAAAATGCCGGCATGTTGAATGAATTATAATCTTCTTTCCTTTCATTGCCATGACGTTGCTCCAAACCTTGCTCATATCTCACAACAAATTCTTCAAGTGACGTTTGAGAATTTAAATATGGGCCCAAAAAGGCATCTAGAACTCCATCGATAGGAACTCCAGCAAAAAATTCATTCAACTTGCAGGCATGCCAGCAGAAAGAATGAGCATGTTATAAGTGAAAGTCTTTAGTTACCACATATTGCGACAGAGACGAAAACATGTTACCGGTGAGTTTATTTTTTCTCTCTGATAGATAAATGGACATAATGACGAGTTACGTACGATGGACTAATATAACAACATAAGCACGAGTTATGATGTCCAAACGAATTTGACGACCAAACCAAGGAAAATGAAGCTATTGCTCGTCCGACATTCCATTGCCTATCTATTTTTGTTTTCAGTACCTATGACCTGGATTTATCGAAAGAGGAGAGCCGCAACATCTTGGATTTCCATGGACTTCACAGTCTCCGCTGCCTACAAAATCTCCTGGCTTCCCAAACTAGAATTTCTCCCACGGTGGCTTCCACAACTCAGCTACCTCGAGCATCTCAAATTTCTAATTGCATCGATTTGGAGGGATTTCAAGAGCAGATGGAGGCCCTTCAATCACTTCAATGGCTTCAAATCATTGGATGCTGCTCGTTGACATCATTACCCGAAGGAATGCGAAGGCTGGCATCCCTTATTCGTCTATTCTTCTTGGGTTGCCCAGGATTGGAGGAGAGGTGCAAAAGAGATGCAGGCTTGGACTGGTACAAGATTTGCTCATATCCCCCACATATCTCTCGAGCCCTACCTTCACGATGATAGAAATTCTCCACTTTTCCTTTCTCGATACTTGAATTCGATTGTGGGACGTGGACAAATCGCTGAACTGAAAGTTTGGACATGTCCTTGGATGCGGGTATTCAGGGGTCTGCAGCCATTGCTTTATTTCGAAACAAGGGAGAAAATTGAAGAAAATTCTTGCTTTTCATCAACTCCAAGCTCGTTAAGTTCATATTTCCAAACAATGTGTTCCCATGGAATCGGAGGTTCTAGCCGTGGATCTGCATAGCAAATCAAGGGTATTAATTCCTGAAATCAGGAGAAACTTCCAAACTGGAATTACTATGGATCGACAATTGGTCATGCTCCGGGAGAGGATGGTGAAGGTGACCTTATCGTTAGCATTTGACAGCAATTGACACTCTTGGTTTGCTTTTCGGCCATTCCGCAGAGGTTCTCAGGTAAATCCTCAGCCAATTTCTCTTGTATCTGCTCTTGTCTCAGACTTTTCTTGTGAAAAAAGAAAGTATTTCATGAGTTGATCTAATGAAATATCAGAATAACATGTTTGCTGATTGATCTTCGGTAATGTGCAATTTTGTTGAACTCTTAAAACTGTTGCACTCTGCAATCTGCTTCCTTCACAAGCTCTCTTTTGGGAATGAGGCCTGAGAATAACCTTGAAATGGTTCTAAAAAGAGAAGTATATATAGTTATGTCACCGTTTTTAGTTTATTTTTCAAGGAGAATGCGGCAGTGTCCTTAGGGCAATTGATAAGAATAGCTATCTATGCTTCTAAAATGTGAGTCTCTCCTTCTTGAAACTAGTCTTCAAAAAACTGTTTTCTACTTTTCGCACGAGACCCTTTCTTTGAATTACCCAGTCCATGCTTTTTTGATCTTTTCAAAACTAAACTCTCGTGCATACCAGATGACCAGGTCACACTAATAGAGCTCAGTGTTTGAACTATCTTCTAGAGGTTAAGCTCCGGTTTTTCTGATTTAGTACATATGTGTATTGCTGTCACTGCGACAGAAATGGCACAGATTTTGGCGCCAACGACACAATGCCAGATGAGGATCACAAAGAATGAACAATCTGAATTTCGACCCCTATTTGGACTTGAATATAGAATGGATATGTTATAGAGCACTATTATGATTCAGTCCCAATCAGTCCCGTTTTGGCACGAATTTTGAGGATTGACTAGTCAAACTTGCTCTCCAAGTTTTGACCAGATTGGATAAGCTTTGACCAACTTTTGGTCAAATCGATGAATAGTAACCGAGATATTTTATTATTTTATTATTATTATTTTTTTTCTTTTCTCAAATAATGGGTTCTTTCTCTCTCTCTTCTCCCCTTTTACGGCAGAAACCCCCACCCCCTCACTATTCCACCATAGAAACCACTTTCTCTCTCTTTTTCCCCCCCTCTCATTTGGCTCCAAATTCTGGCTGCAGAATTCAACCGGCCACTGAAAAAAATCTGTAAGTTGGATTCTCGCAATTTTTTGGATATGTTGTAGCTCAATGTCTTACGGTTCTAACCCAACTTGAATCGTCTCAATCCGAGGTCGTTTGACCCTTCAAATGTATTTTCTCGTATCAGTCGACGAAACTGTTTTCTGGGTGCCGAATTTCTGTTTTAGCTCAAAATGATATATGTCGACCTCGGCTGCCCTTAGATCTCATTTCCATGTCAAATATGTGATTTCTAGTTCGTTTTGGTGCCTAAACAGCCCCCTCACAGCCCCGTTTCTCTTGGTTTAGCCGTTCTCTTCCCTTGTCGTCGTGCTCCGCCGCCGGTCTCGGTTGTCGCCGGTTGTCCTTCGCCATTTCAGGCTGTTTCCACAGCTTGTCAAGCTTCGTTGGTAAGTTAAACCTCTATTCCTTGATTAGGATATTGAACTTGCCATGGATTAGCTCTAGAGTCCGATTCGGGGTAAATCGGTTTAGAAAAAAATTTCCGGAAACGGCATTATTGGTGGAAATCAATTCTGTGGAATGCTGTGATATGCAGTTTGGATGTGAATTGTTGTTGTATTGGTTGAATATAGGCTGGTGGTGTTGATTGGAGTGGGTCCCGTGAGGTTCGGGCCTCGAAAAATGAATTTTTGGGACATTTTCAACAAAAACGGGCCAAATAGTACTCTGGAATCACTGTTCACGACATTCTGTGTACTGTTCACGTGCTGCCCAATTTGATTTTGAATTGACAATGACAATTCATGTGGGTCCCGTATGGCTTGAGTATTTAAAAGTGAGAAAATGAGGCATTTTTGTCACAAACGGGCTCGGAAAATATTCCACGTGACTATTCCTGGTGCCCGAGAGCTGTGGCTGAGTCCAAATAATATTTGTGGATTATCCACGTGTGTCCACGTGCGATGATTTTGTGATTTTGGGTCCGACGTGGAATTTTTGGCAATAAAAATGATATAATTGGGCATTTTTAATATAATTGGGCACGTGAGATAAATTGATTGGTTTGGCCATGGTGTCGACCATGTGGATTGATATTCTTGGGCACGTGTTTTGAATTGTGGCCTAACGTACTTGGCCGTGTTTTCTGCCCAATTGAATTGGCATTATTTTATTAGCCTGAGAGGCTCGTGCGATGGATTTCGCGTGTGAAATTGCATATCATTGTGACTTGGCGTAAAATGTAGCCACAGAGGCGTAAAATGTAGCCTCAGAGGCGGAAAACGTAGCCTCGTGCGCCCTGATGCGTTTGACGCGGGGTAGCTGGAGTGATAAGCGTGCCAACCTGAGGCGGTTCTTCTACGCGGGTTGGAGCACGGACCTGATGCGCCTAAATGACGCGGGTCGGACCTGGCGCCTATACGACGTGGGTCAAATTGGCTGTTAAGCCGAGGCTCAAGATTGAGCGTGCATGCATATGCGATTGCTGTGATTGTCCTGCTTGGACGTGTTTGGTTTAAATGCCTAATGATTTTATATTGAGCCATTGATTGGCGAAGATTTCGATATCCTGATTCTGTGTGGTCCCGGATTGGACCAGAGATTCGAACTGTATTGATGTTTGGTCATTTTATGGCGAGCTTTATATTGAACTGTGCTTGGTATTTTTCTGGCCCTATGATTTTGAGTTCCTGGATGAGGCTTGAGAGTTTAGTCTGAGGTTGTTTGGTGTCCTGAGAAGGGATTAGGGGTTAGCTTACTGAGATTCGTTCTCATGGGTGATTTCCCCATTTTTCAGACCCCAAACCGCCGCAGTGAATGCGATCCTAGTAAGGCAAGGGATCGAGTTGGATATTGAGTCGGAAACTCAGCTTTTTCTTGGATCGGATGGTGGGGCAGATGTCGATGAGCACAGTTGAAGTTGAAGCCCTTTTTGTAGAAATTTGTATGGTTTGCTTGTAGTCGAAGATAGAAATTGCCGACCTAAGCCCTTTTTGTTAAAGGTCGAGCTATAAGATGTCAAAGGACGACAGGAATTTTGATTTGTGCATATTAAATGTCGCCAAACCGATGTATATAAATATGATGTAATATAAGAAGTGGTTTGATGTAAATTAGATTGGTTGGTCTCTCTATCTATCCCTTTCTGTGCATGTAGTTGAAGAGCTCGTTTCCGTTGGCCTAAGGAACTCTGAGATCGTTTGGACAATGACGAGTATCCTGGGCCGTCGTTCCTGTTATCCAATCGATCGTACAGGTAATAGGGATGTCGCGTGGCTCGCCGGGTTCGGGGCGTGACAAAGAACGCTAGTCCCATGATAGCAAACACATGGATTCCCTCTTACTAAAAACAGAAGAAGAGTGGAAACACCGACAGCTTTTCTAAGTTCAGGGACAAGACGCTTTAAAGTCCGCAGACAACACTACTCAGGCTCCAGATGCTTCTCAAATTGGACGTCACGCCCTACAAGGATACGATAAGTGCAAAATACATTTAGTATGTTTTGTTGCATATAAACATCAAGTGTGGTGTACAAAAAGATTAACAATGCTTGAACTATTCTATACTGAGATTATAAGTTCGCATTTTTCTTCAATCTACGTTATGTTTTATGCACATTCAACAAGTGACACCTTTATGTCTTTTTTCAATTTCTACATTAGCAAATCTTGTTTGACATTTTGATGTTAATCTAACTATGAGCTAGAAGAAAATGTGTGCGGCAAAAGCGCATTTCCATCGCTACTTTGTCTTTTTTGAAGTATTGCACTTGTGACAGGTCGCAAGCTTAGAGGGAATGCCTCGTTGTCATGGCGATTTCCTCTCGTAACTTCATAATTTTCAACTTATTGCACTTGTGATTGGTCGCAAAATTAGGACCCAAAAAACTAAGTTACAAAAAGCTAAAAGAGTTGAGAATTTGTTATGATGTACATAATCATTGTTACGACAATTTTTCTTATCTCGAAGGCAGTCATCTTGAACCAAATAGTCATCAATTGACAAAAGAAATCCAAATACAATCGAGACATGCATGTAGGATAGAATTGAACTGAAGCATGACCAAACATAACCAGATTTACAACCTGTTACCATTCATGCGTCCAAGATCTATTATTGGCCTATGTTCTTTTTGTTGAGTCTAGCAATATCACCTAGAGGGAGGTGAATAGGTGATTTAAAACAATTTTGATGATAAGATGCGGAATTAAAAGTCAAATCAGAATGTATGCTGAATCTGAATCTGAACAAGTGTATTTAGTGATTCTGATCGTAAACAATTTATGAATCTGAATGCAAATATGCAGCTTCTAAGCATGCAGATTCTGAATGCTAACGTTGGCGTGCAGAACACAAAGATCAGAGTTATGAGATAGAGAATCTTGCACACAACAATTATAGTGGTTCGGCTTATATTAAGCCTACGTCCACTCTCCCACGCTGACAGTCGATAGGCTGATTTCCACTATGTATAAATGAGGATTACAGGAATTTGTATACTTCTCACACGAAGAGCAGAATAGCCTCTCAACACATGTAAGTGGTGTTTCTCGTATACAAAAGAATAGTCACAAGTTTGAATTGCTCAAAGCTTTGGAATTTTCAGTTCATCTCACTGCCCAATCGTCTTCGTTGATCCTCTTTTATACTCCTCTAACCTTGGACTAGCCGTTGGTCAAGATTTCCCAAGGATCGCTCCTCAATCATTGATTAATCGTCATCAATCTTGATTGACGGAGACTGTATCAGAGAAGATCTTCTAGCCGTTGTAGCAGAGTTTGAACGCTTCAGAGTCAGTCGCCCATACAACTGAGACTTCAGCTTTCCATAAGTAGAGTCAATCCAATCTTCAATATTCTTTGTATATGGAAGGTGTCATCCAACTGTAGATATTCTCCTGATTTGATGGGACAAGAATCCAGTCAATCAAATCACACAAACTCCCATAGATATCCTGGCCATCTCGGAAACCTGCCATACGTGGGTCTTCTGAGTCTCTTATAAGACTGAGTCTGAAATTGTGTCTGAACATATTTCAGAGTCAGTTTACAACTGAAGTTCCTCTGATTCACTTCATAGTTAAGTAGCGATTTTTGCTTCTAGAGGATTCTTGCTGACGAGTCACAAAAATCTTCTAGCCCATAAGTATTCAGATGCAGCTTCCTTGAAGTCTTTAAACGGAACTCTCCTTCATCTGAAGGCTTTAGAGACAACGTTCTTCCTTCTGACATATTCAGAGGCAGTTCCTCTTTCATCTGAACACTTTTACTTCTACAGACTTAGAAGTAGATACATGACATCTCTATCTTGAATCTGAACATCAGATCTGGATCCATGTGAGCTTCTTTTCACAAACTCATCTCTGCAAAAGCAATTTCAATATATTAACTTAATTCCAAAATAGAAAAAGGAAAGTTTTGTCAGAGTCAAAACATTCAGAGAGACAACTTCCTCAACAATCTCCCCCTTTTTGATGATGACAAAACTTCCTCAATATAAGCATTATTAAATGGATGTTGTTACGAAAAATAAGATAATGTGAAAAACAGTATGGTTCTTTTCATTTGTTTTAAAAGACGAAATGAATCGGTTTGCTTGGTTTGCGTATGTCTTTGCGCACGAAACAGATGCATAATCCTCTTTGTCCATTTGCACAATATTCAGATACAAAAGTCCTTCTGTTCACCATCCTGTTGTTCACCATACCATGTGTTGTTCACCCTGCAAATAAACTTCTCCCCCTTTTTGTCATCAACAAAAAGATAAATATTTAAGCATGAAGAAGAATAACAAGGATAACTATAGCGTAGATAATAACGAGTTTCATACATGTTCAAACCAAAAGACAGAAACGATCAGTTAAAAACAAGATTTTAAACAGACGGAGATGGGTTTTGGTTGGAAGAAGATGGAATATCAGTCTGCTTTTTGTCTGTCTTCTTGGAGGGTTCTGCAGGTTTTTCCCATGAACCAATGAAAGCCTCGGAATCCTTGAAAGGTTCGATTGGTGGTGCAACTTTACTGCTCCTTTCATCTCGGATCAATGTGTAAGAAGTGAGTCCTGCTATTTCAGCACAGAAAAGGCGACAGTACTTGTCAAGCATTGCTTCAAATCTGTTCATCCTCTTCTCAACCTTCTGTTCCAACAGATCCATCCTCTGAATCATCTCAGCTTTGAAGTGATCAACTTCCTTCTGAATCTTCTCGTGAGAAAATTTTGTTTCCAGCAGTTCCTTGAGAATAGCATCTAAGTTTGCAGCTGGATGGAGTGTACTTGCAGAAGATGGCTGATTCTGATCTTCTGGCTGAGTTGTTTCTTTGACTAGGGCAATGACCTTCTCAAGACTAATCTCCCCCTGAATTTGAGAAGGGGTTTTGTCTGAAGTCTCATGTGCCTTGTCTGATGAAACAAAGGTCTTCAACTGAACTTCTTCTTCAGCAGATCTGACCTTCTGAACAACAATCTGAATTTTTTCAGGAAGCGAAACATTTTCTTTGTCCTGTTGTTCGACCAGATGATCATCCTTTTTCTGAACTGGAGACAAGCCTGCACTTGAATCAACAACTACTTCTTCTAAGACAGTGGCTGCTTCAGATGCTATCTTGACTATTTCTTGCATCATAACAGAGTCTGCTTCTGATGCTGCCTGGTCAGCTTGTTCTTCCTTCTTTTCCAGACATTTTTCTTGATCATGAGTCTCAGGTAGGCCCTGATCTATAAGAACCTCCTGCTCATCAACATGCTCTTGTCCATCCTTGTTTTGGTCATCGTCCTTGACCTCCTCTTCCACTTCCTCACCTTTCTTGGGTGAAGCAGTTGGAGTTCTCTCATCATCCTCAGATGAGGTTCTCTGTTCTTCCATTTGCTCCTGCTCGTTCTCCTTCTCTGTCTCTTTCTCTGTCTCTATCTCTGTCTCTTTCTCTTCTTCTTCCTGTTCTGCATCCTCTGTTTCCTTCTCTTCCTCTCCTTCTCCTTCTTCTGTTTCTTCATTCTCTTCCATTGACATCACTTCATATTCTTCAGAAGAAGATTCACTGTGGACAATGACTTCTTTTCCCTTCTTGGCCACGGTCTTTCTTCTCTTTGCTGACCTTTCAACCTGTTCAGACTCCAACTCAACCAGAACTTTTTCTTTTTTCCTGTTATACCACTCTCCATCCACTTGTTTAAAACCCATTTTCTGTATCATATTCTCACCTGCAGTGATTATCTTGATGCTCTCTTGAGTTAGTTCTTTAAAGGGTGGAATCTTGTGGTAGTTGAGGATCATCTGAACCAGTCCTGCATAGGGCAACTGCCCTTTTTGCTTATGTACTGTTCTGTACATATGCAAGATGACAGTGTGTGCAAGAGAAAAGTCATACCCTGTAACCAGTGCCCACATCAATTTGGCCTCATACTTGCTGATGTCAGTTCTGGAAGTTGCTTTTGGCCTTAAAGATTCAATGACGATCTTGTGCATGATGAAGTACTTCAGAGGGAAGTCATTGTAGGCAATGTGTGCTTTTGAGTCTCAGCTGTAGTGCTCATTCCCTATCAAGTAGGCATATGCTTCCTCTGGCTTGATGTCAATGGGCTTGAAAGCCCTCTTCCTTACTCCTATCAGTTTTGCCAACTCATGCACGTTCAGATGATATACTTCATCTCCAATGTTATAGGAGATGGACTCAAAATCAGTGAAGGAAATTGTTGAGTAGAAGTATGTAACAAAGTCAGGAAAAATTGGAGTCCTTATTGAGAGAAAATTTTCCAACTTCATCTCAGTCAAATGTTTCTTTATGGGAATTCCAGCAGCATCAAAGTAGTTCAAATCAAACACTCTGTGGGGTATAACACCTCTTTCCTTCAATGCCTCAAACTTTTGACATGCTTTTGAGACACAACAAGACGTTATTAAAATTCTTCTCTCTAGTCCTTCGAAACAAATTCCTTTGAAATTTCTGAAAACAACGTCATCATCCTCATCAATCTTGCTTTTTGTCTCAACATCACTCACTTTCTCAACAGGTTCTCGGATGGTCACTCCCTTTGATGGAGTCCTCTTAGGTTTTGGTATACCAGGAACCACATCCTTTTCTTTCCCTTTTTT
>JAGVVM010020495.1:0-11914 GCA_019149425.1 Psidium friedrichsthalianum
CTTGGGCTCCATGGTGAGTTAAGCGTGGGGAATGATGGGCCCATCTTACCATGGGCTTATGGCTAAATTCTAGATTAATTGGGCTAAAATTAATTAAGTGGGGACTAAATTGCAATGGTGGGGCCTTATGGAAATGGTCGAAAATTTAACTTAATATTGTCCAAATTATGATTGTGATTTTAGAGATATGAGCCAAATTGGGATACATGGGCTTAGGGTTCAAGTAGGCTTAAATTGGATTCAATTGGGCTTAATGGGTTACTCTTTAAAATGGGCTTGGGGCCTGCACGCAATTAATATACTAATGGGCCCAATTTATATATATTAATTTAGGAAATATTATGGGCCTGGAATTCCCGAAATGGGCCTAAGGCCCATTGAACACAAAATCGATTACTCGAGCCTTAACCTAAGTTAACCCAATGCAATGAAACCCAGTCTGCCTAAACATTAATCGGATTACTAACCTTCCCAGGAACTAACATGGTGCGATTAGGGCTTAGGCCGAGTTATCAAGTCCGCTAAGATTGGGGTTCTAATTGACATGGGTTTAATCATAGAAATAGTATGAGATATTCCATTGAGCCTGGCTGGTCTAGGAACCGTGTGTGGGGCACTAATCTCTTATAGTTTGGCATTGATGAGCACGTGGATTACTTGATGACTTCTTTATGTGCTCTGTACTTGTACTTTGTACATTGGTTCATTGCATTCTCTCGGACTGAATTTCTGTTTTGCAATCATTTGGCCCACAACATTGAGAGCATTGCATGAGTCAACAGAGATGCACATGAGAATGACCCAAGCAGGCAGGCTTGTTACGCGAGGGGAAATGGAGGACGGGATTAGTCAAACGTAAGGCGTCGAGACCGCGTTGTGGCCTGTTCCCAAGGATGGCCTGTTGGATGCGCCCTGATGGGATTTGGAGTGATAGGCGGGCTTGATCCGTTGGGATCCGTTTGGCCGGTTGAGGCCTGAGTTGATCCGTGGGCTCCGACATGGCCGTTTGAGGCCTGCAGCATTTGCATATGACATTATGGCTGATTGCTTGTTATTGCCCGTCTGCGTTGTACGAACTGCATTACTATGCGTTGTGCGTTGGGTTATACGCTGGGACTTGGTAACTGGGGAGTTTGAGAGTGTCTGAACCTTGGACCGTGAACCATAGTTTACTGGATAGGACTGACCCCACTTGTATACTCTACCCTACGCTAGGATTAGTGGTGAGCTTGCTGAGTCCTCGACTCACTGGCGGTGGTTGCCTTCTTTTTCAGATCCAGGACGCCAGTGATGGCTGCACCACCGATGCTTTTTGGACTGCCAGTACAGATGGATACCCAGGTCACCCTCCATTTTGATATGCATGCCGTGATGTGGCATAGGCACGTGACGACCGTACTAGTAGATCAGGGTGGACCCTACCTTGTACCTCATAGGTTCGAGGCGTGGTTTAGAGAGGGCCTTTATGGTTTTGAGGGCCCCCAGCGAGACTCTCCGATACCTATGGAGGAGGACCCATTCTGGCTACAGCCTGCCGAGTATGGAGGCCAGGTGATCGACCCCGACTTACTGCAGGAGCTGCCGTCTCCAGGACGCTCTGAGATTGACGGCCATGAGGAGGGCGATGCCATGGATACCGATGAGGAGGACCCTGAGGAGGATCCCGAGGAGGAGCCTGAGGAGGACTAAGTCCCGCTGATGCTGGTTTAGCTTTTGATGTTAGTATGAGCGTAGGTGTCTTGACTGTTAGTTGTGGTTTTCTTTGGGGGGTCTGTACCTAACGCTTATGTTATGTATATATTGTTGTTGTGTTCATTCTGTTCGTACTACCCCTCCGTTTTGTATGCATGTATGTATGGTTAGGAGGCACGTTTCCGCAGGTACGCAAGTTCGATGAAGGACGCGTCGTCTGGTTGCGACGAAAGATAATTTCCTGGGCCGTCGCGTACCGTAAACCAGGCGAGCGAGAGAGAGAATTTAAATGTGTGAGCGGGATGTCGCGAACTCATCGGGGTTCGGGGCGTGACATTCCAATCTATCGTAACCACTCTCAAAAATCCTAATTTATCTAATTCTACGGACTGAGCATTTACCGGGGGCATTTCGGTAATTTTCCATTCATGTCTTGCTTTTCGACGTGCACCGGCTGTCTGCCCTTCAGGCGACGTTTCTGAAACTGAATCCATTTCTCCATTGTGTTTATCTTACTAATTCGATTGTCCAACGTCGGATTTCATTTTGTGGTCAATTTCATTAAATACCGACTCTGTCTCAGTCTTAGACCAACGGGTGGCTGTTTGGGAAATTTTTTTCCAGGTAGCCTTTCCCCTTCGGTTAGTCATCCCAGGGTAGCTAATCCTGAGTGATCGTCGACCAGAGTGTACTAATGAAGCATTTCCATTCATTTAGAAAGTCCGATAAATTGGTCGAATTTTCAGACTGTCACAATTCTTCCCTCCTTATAAAAATTTCGTCCTCGAAATTTACAGTCCATAAGTCCTTATTTTAACAGGAAAATTACACTGGGCTATTAAAACAAATACGGGTACTTCTTCTTCATCTCATCCTCGCTTTCCCAAGTAGCTCCTTCAGTCCATGGTGCTCCCAGATAACTTTGACAAAAGGTATAGTCTTGTTCCTCATAACTTGCTCCTTTCGATCTTCAATCCTAACTGGCCTCTCTACGTACGAGACTCGGTCATCCATTTCAATGACTTCATGATCGAGTATATGGCCAGGATCTGGCTCATACTTCCTTAGCATCGACACATGGAATACATTGTAGACTTGGGACAAGTTTGGCGGTAATGCCAGACGATAAGCCAGTGTCCCGATCTTCTCCAAAATCTCGAATGGCTCGACGAATCTGGGACTCAGTTTCCCCTTCTTGCCAAACCGAGATAGTCCTCGCATCGGCGACACCTTCAGAAACACGTGGTCTCCAACTTGAAATTCCAGCAGCTTACGTCTCTTGTCTGCATAGCTCTTCTGTCTACTCTGGGCAGTCCTCAGTCTATCTCTGATCACCTTGACTGCCTCTACTGATTGTTGAACTAACTCTGGGCCTGTTATACTTTTCTCGCCCACTTCGTCCCAACAGATTGGTGTCCTGCAGGCCCTTCCATACAATGCTTCAAACGGTGCCATCCTGATACTCTACTGATAGCTGTTGTTGTAGGCGAATTCCACCCAATGCAGTTGTTCCTCCCAGCCACCTTTAAAGTCTATCACACATGCCCTTAACATATCCTCCAGGGTTTGTATGGTCCATTCCGACTGACCATCGGTCTGAGGGTGGTAGGCGGTACTGAATCTTAACTCTGTTCCCAAAGCACCCTGCAGACTCTTCCAAAACGTGGCTGTAAAACGAGGATCTCGATCCGATACAATGCTTACCGGTACTCCATGCAGTCTTACGATCTGCCTCACATACAGTTCAGCCAGCTTCTCTAGTGTAGAATCCTTTCGTACTGCAATGAAATGCGCAGACTTGGTCAATCTATCCACTATCACCCAGATTGAGTCATTTCCCCTCTGACTCCTTGGCAATCCCGTCACGAAATCCATGGTGATGTGCTCCCATTTCCACTCTGGGATTTCTAGTGGTTGCAGCAGCCCTCCAGGCTTGCAATGCTGCGCCTTCACTTGCTAACACGTCAAGCACTTGTGTGACATTCTGGATTTTCGACCCATTTTCGGAATTCATAAATTGAATGGATATACTTCATTAATACGCTCTAGTTAAGCCTCACTCGAGTCTGATCAACTTGAGATGACCAACCGAAGGGGAATGGCTACCTAGGGAATTTTCCTAAACAGCCGCCCGTTGGTCTGAGGAATTCGACAGAGTCGTAATTTAATGAATTTGGCCACGAGATGAATTCCGATCTTGGACAATCGAATTTCTAAGATAGTCACAATGGAGAAATGGATTCAGTCTCTGAAATGTCGCCCGAAGGGCAGACAGCCGGAGCACGTCGAGAAGCAAGACGTGAATGGAAAATTACCGAAATGCCCCCGGTAAATGCTCAGTCCTTAGAATTAGATAAATTAGGATTTTTGTGAGTGAATACGGTAGATTGAAACCAAATCCAGTCCGAAGTTCCTTCGCGCTCGGGACTCGATCGGTGCATTTGGCACGAAATCAAGGCAAGTCAGATCAAGTGTCAAATCAATTAATGTCACATCAATCTTTCCATCAATCAATCATATCAATCAAGTCATGGCACAATTTCCAAGGATTTGAATCACATCCATCAAAGTACAAGAGTACACATCAAAGTCACTATTCACAACCTAACCCCATTATTACCTATTTTCCTTGATTTTATTATTTGGTATAACCTCTATTCTCTCTCTCTCCCCTCTCATTTTGCTTCGGCCGATCCTCCCTTTTCATCTTCTTCTTCTTCGTTTCTTCTTCTTCTCTTGTTCTTCCTCTTCGTCCGACCGCCGTGAGCACCGTCGGCCACCGCCCGTCCCGACGCCGTCCAGCCGCCACCAACGCCTCATCCTTGACTTGGTAAGCCTCCTCAACCCTTCATCTCATCTTTCCATTGGCCGTGAAGCTCCCCTTTGCACCGAACCAGCCCGTTCTCTCGGTTGCCCCCCTTGCCTGTCGGTTGGGCCGTTGAAGCCCCGGCCGACTCAGCTTGTTCCACCAAGTTTCTCACCCTCTCTAACAAGTCAAGCTTCCATTTTAGGCTTGGACAAGGCCTCTCAAGCCCTGGACCAGCCCGTGCCGTTCCCTTTTGCCGCCGTTGGCCGTGAGCCTGCACGGCCGTGTGAGCTCCGTCGTTCGTCGTCGCCAACTACAACCCATATAGGTAAGCTCCACCCCTAATTGTAGCGTAGGCATGATGTATACATGTGTGATTTGGTGTATTAGAGGTTAATAAAGGTGTTATGGGTAGTTAATGATGGAATGTGGTTAATGGGCATTAGGCTAATTGAGGAATTGAATGTTTGGGCCAAGTGTGTGGGCTGGTGGATATAGATTGGGCTTCGAATTAGGTATTGTGGGCTGCAAATTGAGGGATTGAACATGAGAAATGATGGGCCATGTGAGTTGTTGGGCTTAGGGGATTATATTTTGACTAAATTGGGCCAAAATAGAACTCATGGGCTTAAGTTAAGATGATGGGCCTCATTTGGACGAAAATTAAAATGAATTGGGCCGTAATAATGGTCTTGGACATAAATATTTAGGGCCCAATAGTGTATGTGAGCTTAGGGGTTAGTTTTAGTCTAATTTGGGCCATTCTTGGACTTGTAGGTTCAAGTTATTTTAGTGGACCTCCATTTGGACGAAAATGTATATTTAATTGGGTTGTAATTATGGGCTCAGATATAAAAACTTGGGGCCCAATATGATACATGGGCTTAGGGACCCAAATTGGGCCTAAATAGGCTAGTATGGACTTAATGGGCTTACCTTAACAAATGGGCTTGGGCCCCATCCGAAAATTAATAAAATATTGGGCCTTGAAATATTTAATTACCCAACATTAAATCATGGGCTTGGAATAGTAAATGGGCCTCAGACCCTATTGGGCCTAATTTCACTTAATGGGCTTAAACTTAAGAAAGAAACTTATTGGGCCTTAGTCTGGGCTTAGCCTAATTTAATAAAACATAATGAAACCCAAAAGTATTTTAAGATATTAATTATGGGCTGTTGATTTACCAAGGACTAACGATAGAGACTGGGCTTAGGCCGGGTTATTAGGCCTGATAGGACTAGGTCCCGAAATAAATGGGTCCTACAGGACGATGTCAATTACAATTGGGATTGTTCGAGTGGATTATTTAAGGGAAAGTAAATGGCCTTATGTGGGATACCTGACTGAACCCCGATGATCGGGAATCCGCCTGTAGGGTATTGGGTTCACCTGTAGCCTGTTCTGATGAACGCGAGTTGCTCAGATGGTTTCTTGTAATGCTCTGCCCCTGTGCTTATGTACATATGTGAATGCATGCTCTGTGATTGATTCACTGTTTGAAATTGTCTGAGCACCATATGTTGTGAGCATGGCATGAGTCACTGGGAGGAGTGACATGTTGGATGGGCCCTGATGCGTGTTTACGCGGGGAAATAGGTGGGATAAGGTTGTTGTGCGCCCGGACGTGCTCGGCACAAGGTAGCTGGAGAGATAAGGGTGCCTACCTGGGTCTTAGCTTTGACGCTATGCGGGTTGACGCACCGGGGACGTTATTGTGCACCTGGGTCTTTGCGCGCTGGAGGCGTATATGCGGGTGCATGGATTTTTGGTGATGTGCGTTGAGGCACGATGCCGAGTGGCACTGTTGGATGGGCCCTGATGGGAATCGGATAGATAAGCGGGCAGGATCCACTGGGATCATTTGAGACAAACTGAAGCATGCATCTGTTTTGCATATTGAATTGCTGTCATTGTCTGTTGACTGCCCGCCTGCATTTTATAATTTGCCTTACCGTGCGTAGTATGACTGTTCACGCGCTGGGGTTGGGTATCTACACAAGTGAGGGTACTCGAGTTAGGTAACCTGAATCCCTAGTTACTGGATAAGACCAACCCCACTAGTATACTCTATCCTACGCTAGGATTAGTGGTGAGCTTGCTGAGTCCTCGACTCACTGGCGGTGGTTGCCATATTTTCAGATCCCAGACGCCAGTGATGGCCGCACCCCCTATGCTCTTTGGCCTGCCGGTGCAGATGGAGCCCGAGGTTACCCACCATTACGATGAAACTGCTACGATGTGGCTCAGACGACTGACTACTGTATGGGTCGATCAGGGAGGTCCCCAGCTTGTTCCCTATAGGTTCGAGGCCTGGTATAGAGAGGACGAGTTAGGTTTGGAGGGACCCTTCAGAGATGCCCTGATACCCATGGAGGACGACCCCACGATCCTAGGACCTGCTGTATATGGAGGTGAGGTGGTTGACCCCGACCCGATGTTGGAGTTGCCGTCCCCAGGGTGCTCGGAGATAGACGACCACGAAGAGGGCGATGCCATGGACACCGACCAGGAGGAGGATCCAGAGGAGCAGCTAGAGGACTGAGTCCTGCTGACGCTGGTCTAGTTTTCGGGAGATAGTGTGAGCGTAGGTGTCGAGACCGTGGCTTGTACTTTCTTTTGGGGGTCTGTACCGAATACCTTTGATATGTATATATTGATGTTTGTGTTTCTCTTTATTTTGTGTACTACCCCGACTATCGTATGTATGCAAGTATGGAAAGGAGGCACGCTTCCGCAGGTTCAAGAGATTTGAAGGACGCGTCGTCTGGTTGCGACGAAGAGACTCCCTGGGCCGTCGCGTATCGTGGACCAGGCGAGCGCGAGTAGAATCTAAATGTATGAGCCGAGGGATGTCGCGAGCTCGATTGGGGTTCGGGGCGTGACATCCCCGCTCGAGTGGTATCAGAGCAAGGTCAGCTCGATACGAGACTGTTCGAGGATTTGGAGTGATAAGGCTGATGATTTTGGGGTAGTTAGATAGACAGACCCTAGTCCTAAGGATTAGGAAGGGTAGAATGCATGAATTGGTTGGCGCTTGTGATTGCTTAGCTCAAATGATTTTCTAGAATAAACTTAGACGATAACGTTTATGAGCTAATCTGCAGATGCGTCAGGACCTGAGGTAAGGTTCTAAAGCATAGCCCCGTGAGTTGGGTGCTTGGATGCTGATTGCTGGTTGACTAGTTACTGGTTAGTACTGCATGTGTTTGTATGCCTAGTCGGCTGTCGCGCGCTGCTTGACCATCATGCCTTGCATGATTTCTGCATCGAAAGCAAATTGTTCTCAAATGAAATCAATTTAAAATGAAGCTTTTGGTTTGAAAAGCGCATGCATCATAATTTATTGGGCTGGGTACCGTCAGCCTGGTATGGGACAGGTCTGACGGGACGCCTACAAACCGTAATGAAGCGTGGTATGGGACACGTAGAATGGGACTCTCTCTGGAGGTGAGTGACTTAGGACAACTGTTCATACCAAGAAATGATGAGGTCGGGGAGTGGTCGCCGGGGCAGAGACCCGTTCAAGGAGCGGCTTCCGGCAGGCTTCTAGTTGAGGTGGCGAACAGAGTGGCCTAGGTTGTGCATTGACAGGGTTGAGTCTAGATGTCTACCGGGTTCAATTGCATTTAAGCTGCAGCGAATATTTACATGCATGTTCATGTCAGTAGACGCGATAGCAGGCGAAAGCTTGGACGGTAGTTTAGATTACTAATTCCTCAAAAGGAATTATATCGGGTCCAGGAGTGAGTGAGATTAGGAAGGGTGAGCAATAGGGGCAAAAGACCTAGCGCAGCCGCGTAGAGTTCGCGAGCTCCAGCACCAGAAGGAGACCCTAGATCGAAAAGATGATGAGGATCCTGATTGAAGTTAATAAATTGATGGGTAGGCAGGCGGCAATAAGAACTGCCATTGTAACCCCAGCAGCTGATGCCACTCTAGCTGCTGTGAATGGAGCGAATTGGGGTAAGGGTAATTGAAATGGAGATCGTCAGACACATCATGTGGTAGAGCAATTCCTGAAGCTGCAATTATTTGAGTTTAACGGGAGTGGAGGACCAGAAGTAAGTTTCCGCAGTCGAAGAACCAAGGATGGATGATGTCTTGAAAACATGGAAAGAAATAAGGGAAATCCGATGTGCAGACTGTGACAGTCTGAAAATTCGACCCATTTATTGGAATTTCTAAATGAAGGGAAATACTTCGTTAATACACTCTGATTGACGCTCACTCAGGATTAGCTACCCTGAGATGACCAACCGAAAGGGAAAGGCTATCTGGGAATTTTCCCAATCAGCCGCCCGTTGGTCTGAGACTGAGGCAGAGTCGGTATTTAATGAAATTGACCACAAAATGAAATCCGACATTGGACAATCGAATCAGCAAGATAAACACAATGAAGAAATGAAATTGGTTTTAGAAGCGTCGCCTGAAGGACAGACAGCCGGTGCACGTCGAGAAGCAAGACGTGAATGGGAAAAATTACCGAAGTGCCCCCGGTAAATGCTCAGTCCTTAGAATGAGACCAATTAGGATTTTTGAGAGTGAATTCGATAGATGGAAACCAGATCCAGTCCGAAATTCGTTCGCGCTCTGGACCCAATCGGTGCATTTGGCACGCAAATCGAGGCGAGTCAAATCGGTTGTCAAATCAATCATATGTCACATCAATCAACCATCACATCCATCAATCAATCAAGGTCCAATTCCCAAGGCAATCTAATCAAGTCAATCAAGTGGTCTTTCAATCCATCAATCCTACTATTCACTCCACCTACCCCACTATCAACTTATTTTGAAAATTGCAACCATTATAATCTCTCCCTCACTCTCTCTGCTCCCTCATACCTTCGGCCGACCGCCCCCTCTCCCTCTCCCGAATCCCTTCTCTCCCTCTCGGTCTCTCTCGTTCGCCCGCCGTGAGCCGCCGTCGTCCGCCGTCCACGTCGCCGTCATTCGGCTAGCCACGGCCACCACCAGCCTTGTCCTCGTCCCGGTAAGCCTCTTGATGTCCCTTTTCTTCATTTTCAAGGCTAGACCATCTCGGTTGGAACCCCCTCCGCTCGCTTCTTCCCTCGCCGTCGTCGTCGTCGTTTGCACCGAGAAAGAGCACGGGCTGCTCTAGGTTGCTCCGGCCACCCCCTCGGCTTCACTAACTTTCGAAACCACCATTTCTAGGCCTTGGAAGTCTCTTGGAACCGCTGGACCAGCCCCGAACCGCCACCCTCTTTCCCGTCGGCCGTGAGCCTCCAACGACCGCCGGTGACTCCTCCGCCTTCGTCGTTGCTTCGGCCATCCTTGGTAAGCATACCCTCTAATCCTAGTCTAGGCTTGGTGTATGATTGTGTAATGGTGGCATTAGATGCTAATGTGGTGATTAGTGTAGTGAATGAGTGATTAAAACTAATGAACTTTAGACCAAATTGTGAACTAAGCTAATGGGCCGAATGCATGGGCTGGAAATTTATGAATTCGGCCATGGGGTACTTCAAATGGGCTGCAAGGATCGACTTGGGCGTGGAGAAATAGTGGGCCAAAGCAAACTAGTGGGCTTAGGGACCTAATTCTATGCAAATTGGGCCAAATTGGAACTCTTGGGCCCAAGCTTTAGTAATAGGCCTTGGATGGACGAAAATGTTGTTTAAATGGGCCTTAATGATGGCCTTGGACTTAAAAATTTAGGGCCCAATAGTGTACATGGGCCTAGGGACTTGATTTGGGCCTAAATGGGCCATGATGGGCCTCTTAAGCTTGTTTTATCATATGGGCTTGGGCCCTGCATGAAAACTCTATTAATTTTGGGCCTCATATCATTTAATAACCTGCAATTAAATTTTGGACTTAAAATGGTTAATGGGCCTTAGAACCTAAATGGGCCCAACTTAATGGAATAGGCCCAACTTGGCCTGGTGAGCCCAATCCACCTCATTGGACTTTGAACGTTGATGGGCCCAACTTAATTAATGGGCCTAACTTGGCCTTTGAGCTTAGCATACCTTATTGGGCCTGACCTACCTTAATGGGCCCCCGATTTAAATTAGATGGGCCCAACTTGGCTAATGGGCTTAACATATCGTAATGGGCCGACACACCTCATTGGGCCTTATTCCTTGATGGGTTTAGCTTATCTGATGGGCCAGTTCTAGAGTGAGAACAACAGGGCCATGATCATGTGAGGGTCCGAATCGAACCCAGTAAACCGTGGAACTTTGAGAAGGGTATTAGGTCTGCTCGTGGCATGACCCAGTGAATATGGGTTGTTGACTGATTGTCTATTGATATGCTGCTTTGCCTTGTGATTGGTGAGACCTATATTATTGCCTGCTCTGTGATCGATATATTGTGAATCTGTCTGCACATTCGGTATTGTGAGCATGGCATGAGTCACCTGGAGTGTGACATGTTGGATGAGCCCCTGAGGCGTCTTTACGCGGGGAATTGGAGGGATAACGGGTGACCAACGTAAGGCGTAATGAACGCAGTTGAGATAATTGCCAAGAGGCACTGTTGGATGGGCCCTGATGGGAAAT
Organism: Psidium friedrichsthalianum; assembly: GCA_019149425.1. Taxonomy (NCBI): domain Eukaryota; kingdom Viridiplantae; phylum Streptophyta; class Magnoliopsida; order Myrtales; family Myrtaceae; genus Psidium; species Psidium friedrichsthalianum. The sequence continues at coordinate 11,030 of JAGVVM010020495.1, forward strand.
GGAGTGATAAGTGGACATGATCCAATGGGATCGTTTGAGGCAAACTGAACCATTCATTCGTGTTGCATTTGTGCGTGTGCTGCCATGATGCGTTGTTGCTATTTCATATTTGACATGCATGATGGATATGTCTGCGAGGTCTGGGTACTCGTGTTTCTGATTGTGGAACTGTCGTCGAGTTGGAGAGGGTGTACCCGAGTTAGCTGAACCGAAACCTTAGCCCACTGGATAGGACCGACCCCATTTTCATACCCTATCCTACGCTAGGTTTAGTGGTGAGCTTGCTGAGTCTCCGACTCACTGGCTGTGGTTGCCTTCTTTTCAGATCCAGGCCGACAGTGATGGCCGAGCCCCCTGTACTTTTTGGACTGCCTGTGTAGATCGAGACTGAGATCACCCAGCATGTAGATGAGGACGCCGTTCTCTGGGAGCGACGACTGACTACCATTTGGGTAGATCAGGGTGACCCGCATTTTGTACCCCATAGGTTCGAGGCCTGGATGAGAGAGGGCCTATTTGGTTTTGAGGGACCCCACCGTGACGCCCCCGTACCTATGGAGGAGGACCCTTGTCACGCCCCGAGCCCCAATCGAGCTCGCGACATCCCTGCTCATATCGTAACGAACCTGGCGTACACCTGGCCTACGGCTAGCGATGGCCCAGGACGGACGTCGCTGCCAGACGACGCTGTGGTCTAGCGCAAAACCTGAAACCTGAAACCTGCGGAAGCGTGCCTTCTATACATGCATACATGCACAAGATAATAGGTAGCACAAAAGAACAAGAACACTTTTACAAAAAGAAGGCAACATCACATATATACAATCGAGCGTAAGTACATACCCCAAAAGAAAAACCTCATCTACGGCCAAGACATCTACGCTT
>JAGVVM010020498.1:0-21194 GCA_019149425.1 Psidium friedrichsthalianum
AATTCGTTGCAGGAATAATGTCATCAAGACCAGGATCTAGTACACAAAGTGGTATGTGCATAAAGTGCAAACACCTATAAGGAGAGGTACACGTCGGCTAAGGCGAGAACGTAATATAAAGATTGAGGAGTTGCACACTTATAGATGGGATAATAATAGTGATATTATATCTCATGCGAAGACGGTCAATGATATGATCCAAAAGATCACATAGAAAGGGCAAGAAATGAATGCTAAAAATGCGTTTATGCACTAAGAAACACCATACCTGAAGAATAGCATGGGATGATGCATCGTATATGGCTTGATCATATCAAATACAAAGAGTTCGTGCTTCATTTCTTGAACGAGTTTATAAGGGTTGGGGCAACGAAGACGTCATCACTTAGCATGAATGGGTCTTCGCGCAGACAAATGTGCCTTGGCGTCAAACCAAGAATTTCCTGAAGGGTTTTCCAACAGTACCTATTTAGGTGCCTGATTTGGTTGCAAACCCTCCTAAAGACTTTAAGGATTCCCTTCCTTGTACAATGAAGTATATATGGGTTCATCGTCTTACTGAAGAAAAGGAGATAACACGTGATTATATTTGAGTTTTTTTTATATAGTATATTTTATGTTATGTCTTGAACCATGTTGACTTTTTGTCTATTTAATGTAATTTTTTTTTTATGAATTTCTGTTATTGCATGTTTGAGTGGGGAGTTCTAAATAGTTTGGGTAACATTAAGAGAACTCATTTTTTACCTAAATGATTATACTAATGACAATTTCAAACGATGATACTTAGATGATGATTGGGAACATAGTGAACTTTCGAATCTATAGCCTTATATGAAATTGTATATTAATATAATTAGTTAGTGTAAAAAGTGTCCATAAATGTTAAACAATAATGATTCGTGCAAAATGTCTAAATAACCTCATATTCAGATACAATGGCAATGGCTTCAAAGAACATCGTGGCTGAGCTCAATAAGGGCGAGAAGTTAAACGGTGAAAATTATGAGATCTAGAATATGAAAATTCAGTATGTGCTGAAAGAGCTAGGGGTACTGAAAGCTCTTAACCTGATCGTGACAGAACTAGAGAATGGAACCACTATGCAGCACAAAAGGGATAAAGAAGCCTTTGTAGCTTGGAAGAAAAAGAATTTCACTGCTCGTATTACGTTGCTGCGCAGCATGGATAATGATATTGCGCATGAGTTCAAGCAACATGAGAATGCAAAAGGATATGTAGGATGCATTAAAGATTAGGTTTGCGCAAACTTCTGTTACCAAACTGAGGCAGCTTACAATTCGATTCGACGCATATAAGATGCCACATAGGCATAATATGAAGCAACATTTAAGGCGTATATCGAATATGATTAGTGAGCTCAAAGATATAGGTCACATATTATCTTATGAGCAGTAGGTGCAGGCAGTGATCCGCTCTTTGCCCCATAGTTGGGAGAATATGAAAGTCAAACTAACCCATAATGAAAATGTCAAGACCTTCGAAGATGCTATGCGCCACCTCGAGCTAGAGGAAGATCGCCTTCTAGCGGCTAAGACACAAACTGATGTGTATTTTGCTAGCTCTGGCTCGTATGAAGCTTCATGCTCCAAGCGTAAACATCCTGATGGTTTCAAAAAGGGGAAAGGTAAATAAGTGGAATCATCTGGCAAGAAACCAAAGTTTGATATGCATGGAAAAGGGAAACGTCTTTTTAAGAGAAATATTTCAAGGATGAAAATGTTACAATTGTAGCAAAAAGGGCTACTTCGCTCCCGACTGTGGCGAGCCGAAGAAGATAGAAACCAGTTATACACTTAAAAGTGTTAGTTGTGTATCAAGTTCAATATTTATGACTGAATCTCATCCTTTGTGAACTATAGACTCATGGGTCACAGACCATGTAGCTAGAAACAGAAATACTTTTGTGGAATTTCGACGAATTCCACGTGGAGCGAAATGGATTTACGTGGGAAATAATTCCAGAGTGGAAGTTAAAGGAATTGGCATCTGCCAACTTGTTATGCTCGATGGTCGCACTTTGTTCCTTCATGATGTCCTATATGCTCCAGAAATTCGTCGAAATCTTGTCTCTGTGTTGGTTTTAGTCAAAATCGATCTTTGTATGAATTTTCATGACAATCGCGTGGATTTATTGTTAGATACAATTTTCTATGATTCAGGTTATTTTGTGGATGGCTTTATTGTGTTGGATGTTGAAAACACTAATGTGAATATTTGTTATTCCCTGTTTACACCTACTCATTCTAGTGATAATGATGTGAACGTGTGGCATGCTAGACTTGGCCATATTGGTCAACAACGTATGAATAAATTAGCCAAAGAGGGCTTAATGGGCAATATTAAGAAATTCGAATTGCCCACTTATGAGCATTGTTTAGTGGGAAAAACAACTTAAAAGACATTTGGAAAAGGTTCAAGAGCTAAATTTCCATTGCAATTAAGTCATACTGACATCTGTGGCCCGATGAATATAAGGGTAAGGCATAAAACTGTATACTTTATCACTTTTATAGATGATTACACTCAATTCGGATATGTCTATTTGATTTTTCATAAATCTGAAGCGTTAAGCTGCTTTAAGATATTTATGACTTTAGTGAAAAATCAATTAGATAAGAAAATAAAAGCATTAAGGTTCGATCGAGGTCGAGAATATTTATCTGATGAGTTCAAACATTTATGTAATGAAAAGGGAATAGAAAGACAATTGTCTATCCCATACACTCCGCAACCAAATGAGGTTGCAGAAAGAAAGAATAAAACCCTTATAGAAATAGTTAGGTCTATGATGGCACCGGCTAATTTACCAATCACCATTTAGAGTGATGCTTTATTAACTGCCGTCTATATATTTAACCGTGTGCCTTCAATGTCAGTCTCTTTTACCCCATATGAGTTGTGGACAGGTTGAAAACCTGATTTAAGCTTTATTAAACCTTAGGGTTGTGCTGCCTATACTCATGTATGCTCTCATAAATATGAAAAATTGTGACCTAAAAGCAAAAAGATTATTTTCATAAGATACTCAGAACACTCAAAAGGGTATGTGTTCATAAGCGAACGAGAAATGGGAAGTATGATTGAATTCAAATCTTGAGATGTCACATTCTTAGAGAATAATTTTCTGAGAAAAGGCGAAATAGATGAAGATTATTCCCTATTTGAGACCTTAGATCAAGATAATGGGATAAATGGAAATAATGATCCGAGTGGAAGCAACGTAAGAAGTGGGAAATTAAGTATAAATCAGTCTCAATTGCAGCCACTAAATGAGACAATGCTGTTATCTGATCCGAGTGGGAGCATAATGGAGAATGAAATGCGTAGGGTACAAGCATCTCCAAGCCGAACAAGTCGTAAAAGCATCCTCGTTGACGCTTTGAGATTAAAGGGGAAGCTTTTATCGTCGCTCCATAAGATGAGGATGAGCCAAGGAATGTAAAAGAGGCTATATCTTGCCCTAATAAGGAAATGTGGATGAAAGCAACCGAAGAAGAAATGGAATCAATGAGATCGAACCAAGTTTAAGAATTAGTCGATATTCCGAAAGGACGCAGAGCCATAGGAAACAAATGGGTTCTCAAAATAAAGCGTAAGGCTGATGGTTCAATTGAAAGATATAAGGCTCACCTTGTGGCGAAGGGGCATAACCAATAGGAATGAATCGACTATGAGAATACATTTTCTCATATGGTAAGATTTACCTCAATTCGTTTTATCTTGGCAATAGTGGCTTGTTTGGATTTTGAATTACATCAAATGGATGTAAAGACTGCTTTTCTCAATGGAGAATTAGAAGAAGAAATTTACATGGAACAACCCGTTGGGTTTGTCACTAAAAGCGAAGAACATAAAGTATGTCGACTTTTGATATTGATATATGGCATCAAGCAATCTTCAAGACAATGGTATATACGCTTTCATAATACCGTAATGGCATATGATTTTGAAATGATTAATGAAGATAATTGCATATATATAAAAAGATTCAAAGGTCATTTTGTGATTTTATCATTATACGTTGATGATATACTGATTGCCAGAAGCAATATGGAGTTTATCAAAATAGTCAAAAGTTGGCTATCTTCTAATTTTGAAATGAAAAATATAGGTGAAGTTACGTACATCTTTGGAGTTAATATTTCAAGAGATCATTTGAGAATGTTGTTATCTCTTTCGCAAGAGACTTATATAAATAAAATTCTTGAACGATTTTGTATGTAAGATAGTAAACCCATTGATACTCCTATTGCAAAAGAAAAAGGTCTAACCGCAGAATGTGGCCTAATACTCCACAATAGCAAGAAAAAATGAAAAGTGTTCCTTATGCAAGTATCGTTGGAAGTTTAATGTACACTATAATGTGTACTTGACCTAATATTTGTTATGCAGTTGGATTGGTGAGTAGATACCAATATAATCCAAGTCAAATACATTGGGCTGCTGTCAAAAGAATCATAAAATATATGAAAGTTACTACGGATTATGTGCTGAGTTATCAAGGAAGTAATCTGCACTTTAACGGTTACACTGAATGCTGATTGGGGAGGAGATTTAGATTAGAGAAAATTTACCTCTGAAAATGTATTCTTACTGAATAATAACGACATATCATAGAGCAGTAAAAAACAAAAGTGTATAGCTTTATCAACTATGGAAGCCAAATTTGTGGCTTTGTCAGCAACGACACAAGAGGGTGTTTGGCTTAAGAGATTTTTGGATCATTTAGGTGTCACTGATAAGATTGCAAATCCAGTTTTGATATACTGTGATAGTCAAGTAGCAATAGCTTACACCAAAGATCTCAAGTTCCATTATAAGACCAAGCACATAAACATTAAGTATAACTATATTAAAGATGTAGTTGCACGAAAGGATGTAGATATACAATATACATCTACGCATAAAATGTTAGCAGATCCGATGATGAAACCGATTCCTATAGATGTTTTTCATTATCATATGAAATCTCTTGGACTGCTTAGAATGTAATATACTGCATATTGTAATTTCCCTGAATGTTCACAGTTAATGAAGTTTGAAGGTATTGCCTATGATTTTTTTGGTAACATTTATGGATAATGCAGCATTGTGCTTTATATTGAAATGGTGTGTCGGACAGATGAGAGATTAGCCCACTCACATGTGTGATCGTCTCTATTCACCTTATGTTGAATAGAGATGAGACGAAATTTAAACTCATTATCTAGGTGACAGTTGAGAGCTCGAGCTTAACTATATGTATAGCCTTAATGGAATGTTGAGATGATGACTCAATATTTATCATTTCCAAAAAGTGAAATAACCCACATATTTCATTTTATATGTCTTTATTGCCATATGTGAGTTCTTATGGATACTTTTGAGTAGAGTAGTTACGTGAATTGAAGTTAGACATTGAGTGTGTCTAAACTATCATCTGAACGGTATTGAATGAACAAGCATACACTCTATAGGGAAGGAGAAAATACCGTAATATGTTTTTCATATAACGTATGCAGAAATTGACTAATGAGAGTTGGCAAAAGTTTAAATCTCAACTTTATAAACCATGTGAGACTCTCGAGGATAAGAATCCCTCATGTAGTACCCTTACGACTCTTCGTTATTTTCAAGATCTCTATTTAGTGTTTATTATCTTATAATATTGCCTATGGTCATATATTAACTCGACCTAATTGGACATTACTAGAAGAGCAAGCTGAACTGAGATTGCGAGATCTAATGGAAGAGGAAGAGCGATTTAGAATTTTAAGTCATATTATAGATTTATGTTCACAGATCGGTCAGTTATGATTATTTAGTATGATCATAACTATGAATATAACATATCATGCTTAAATAAAATCGAGAGAAAGACATGTATGTGATTGATCGATCTAGGGTACAGCAAACGAAAATTTATTTTTGATCATGTCCAAATTTTGAGCTATCATATACTCCCAACGGATGTACGACAACGAGCTCTTAATGTATGTTGGTCGCGTGGATTATTTGTCAATATAAACTTTTCAGAGAAGAGATAGTTATGTTTAACCCCCCATGGGCGAGTGAGAGTTATTATTCCTTAGTGGGCAAATGGGAGCTGTTTGCCTTACATGAGTGAGTGAGAGATGAAGGTGTATGGGACTTACGGTGTGCCGCCTATGTGGGCAAACACACCCACCCATGGATAACTATCAAGGCAGTTACATATTTTGAAAAGGAAATCACGTTCCTTTTTTTGAGAGTGGGTGATATCTTCTTTTTTCTCTCTCTAGAAAAATAACATCAGTTATCTATGACGTTTCTCTCTCAACGATGCTTACAAAACTTTCCCAAGACTCTCTCGACAACGCTCTTTCATCGAAGCATTCCTGGTGCAGAGTCGACTCTTAATCCGTGAAAATTAAGGTACGCTCCAATTCTGTAATGTATCTTTCGACCGGTGTATCAATTTTCTTATGCATGCTTTTCCATAAAGATTTTTCGGGAATTAGATTTTCCCTTCAGTTAGGATGCATACAGGGGCTCACACGTCAGAGAGAGATTGTTATGATGCATGTGTAAGTTTTGTTGAGATGCATGTGTAAATTGTGTTAGAGAGGTCCCACATCAAAAAAAATTAATGTGATCTGGAATAGTCAATATATCCAAATTGGTTCATAACTTATTGACTTAAACTTTTAAGTAAATATAAATTAACTAAATATATCAACATGCTGAAACTTAGGCTCTTTCTTGACGATCTCTTATGCCCGCTCCCAACAACTTTTATGTAAATATGATGTGCATTTTAGACTGATGGTGTACTTTCTTCTCTCTTTTTTTTTTTTACTCTTTTCATTGTTCACCAACTGACAAGAAAGTAATTAAATGCAATCTTGATCGTGAGCAAATCTTCTTCGAGGGCTGGCGTCGAAGCAATTTTTCCTCTGACTGGCTGCAGAGGCCAGAAACATTATTGAGTTATTGAGCTGGTTGCTTCCAAGCAAGGCCAAAATGTGGAATCGTGCGATTGCGACTTTATATAAATTATGGACCCGAAATTGGAAAATTCCGCGGACCTCCGAATACACGCCAGAATTGAACGTGTCCTTGCAGGTCTTCATGCGCGCCACCTAACCCTAGTTAAGAAAATGAAAACTGGCTGTTTTCCGTAAAAGAATAAAATTGGTTTTTTTTAACAATAAACAAGTGAGACGTAGCAATTATTTGATAAAAAGCAAAATAACACAAATGGTCTTAAATTTTAACTCGATATATAATATAGTCCATGAGCTTTTAATTCGATCAATACAAACTCTAAACTTTAATTCAATATGAAATGTGGTTCTGAATTTTTTAAATATGCTCAATTTAATCTTTAAATTTAAATCAATAGAAGGAATTTATTAAATATCTTCATATAGTTTATGGACTAAATTAAACATATTTCAAAAATTCAGATTGTACTGGTCAAATTAAAGTTTATAGACTATATTGCATGTTGAGTCAAAGTTCATGGTTATTTGTGTTATTATCCCTTTCATAAATAGTGCGGTCCTTTAAAGATTCTTTTAAGATCGTGGGTATAACGTTACAAATAAACACGTGTCAATTGATTAATGGTGCTATTGTAAGAAATAATTTTGATGTAAAACCATGATATCGCAACATGTATATTTAAATGAATTTAGACGTGTCTCCAGCAACCAAAAAAAAAAAAACTTGTACTCGTGATTATGACGGCGAAATGATCCAAAACGGAACTCGCCTGTTACTCTCCGTTGCCGCGTCAAGCCCGGTCAATACGGAGAAGAAGTCTCGGAAACCACCCTCCTCTTTCTTCCTTCTTTCTCTCTCCCTTCCTGCACTACACCTGTATCTCTATATATAGTCAAGCCCCGCACCCTTTTCCTCTTCACCGTCTTCTTTGTCTCAACGCTTTTTCGTTACATTCATCTCCTCCGTTTTTCCATTAACAAGCTTCGAGCTTTCCGAGCGGTGATCTTCTTCCCAGAAAAAAGAAAAGAAAAAGAAGATGATGAAGCGAGCCTTGGAAATCACCTTAATATCAGCGGAGAACATACGGCTCAACAAAAAGCCCGTGAAGAACGCCGTCGTGGCGCTCCGAGTGGAGCCAGGCCACGAATGCTCCACCAAACCGGCGCCGGACAAAGGAACAAACCCTCGGTGGAACGAGAATCTCATCGTTGACTTGCCGCTGCATGTCGGCTTCATTACCGTGGAGGTGAAGTGCAAGAGCTCGTCAGGGAGTTACAAGCTCGTCGGCGGAGCGACGGTGCCGGTTTCGGATTTCGCCGGAGATCTTGGCGCACAGCATGGTCACGTGCATTTTCTGAGTTATAGGTTGAGGGATTCTAATGGCGTGAGGACGGATGGCATCATTAACATTTCAGCGAAAATGGCCGTGCCGGCACCGGCGCACGCAAACACGTACGAGGTCCCTCAGCCGCAGATCGGAGTCCCGTTCGGTCATCAGAGGAACATGATGGCGGCTGGAGGGTTGGTGGCCGGAATCCCAGTTTGGTAGCGCGCAGCCTTGTAAATGTTAAAGCCAGAGCTAATCAAACTAAGTTGACCTTTTCTTTTGGACCGTGTTTTTTCTAGTGCTAACACAACATTGTAAACATAGTACGTGCAATTGAAAATTTTCATGGATCGATACTCTTTTTCTTTTCTCTTCTGGTTTCTCTTGGCTCTCTGCTCTATAGTCGTGCTTCATAACAGTTGTAATATTAACACAAAATTAATCATAATCTTATAAATTAAGTCAATACGAAAAGCCCAATTAAATATCGATACTTACGTTTACGGAAAAAGTCAACATGAATAATCTACTATAATCGAAAGAATCGAAAAGATCTAACAATAATAATCGAAGAATCGGAGTTACAATCGCTCAATACGTTTGTTTTTTATAATTAAATTACATCTAAATCAAAAGTATTTATAAATAAAATAACTTAATTAAATATAAATTTACGCGGCACAAAACCTTTCGAGTTCCGTCACTCTGTTCGCGGCGAAGAAATCAAGAAGAACGATGAGTTTTTTTTTTTTTCCTCTCTCCCTTCTCCTCGCGACGCAACTCTGTAGTGTTCAGCTCTTGACCTCTGTGTCTCGGCTGAAAGATAAACCCCCGAAAGTTCCTTTCCTTTCGTACGGCTTCTGCAGGTACTACAGCAACATCAGAGAACCACAAAAGGGCAAACCTACCTTTTTTACTTTCCTTTCCTTCCTCCGCGATAAAAACCCTTTTGGCCCGCGACAAATTGAAAATAAAGAATATGTGAGTCCCTTTTTGTCCTGTAGCGCCAATGACTATTCTGCAGTGGATGCCGTCCACGGCACGCCAGTTAAAAGTTATGAAAGGACAAACCATTCAACATATTAATTCATATACCTTCTTCAACAGAATACAAACAAGTATTTTAATAAGTGATTTTCAACTTAAACTCGAGACATAATTTAACAATTCTCTATCTCAGCTCAATATTTGAAACCAAATTAATAGTGCTCACCATTCATACTACTCTCCCAAATGCTCTCGACGGGCGCTCATTCTCAAAAAGATGCCAATGACGCTCAAGTAGAGCTTGAATTTTACCAAAGAAACAAGCTTAATCATCATGTTCATAAGTCTCCATTGTAAAATCTTTTTCACAACAACTTTACCCTTCATTAAGACATTTCGGATGAAGTAGTATCTGATATTGATATGTTTCGTTCATTCGCAATAAACCAGATTATATGCCAAATAAATCGCACCTTGGTTATCACATATATATCAACACTTTTATGTTCTAACCCACATTCCAAAGGCAAACCTTTTAACTATATCGCCTCATTCGCTATAAAGGTAAGTGACATATATTCTGCCTCAGTTGACAATAAGACAGCGTGGTCCTATAAGGATGCCTTCTAACTAACTAAACTATCTAAAAGCGTGAACACATACCTTGCTAAAGACCTGCACTCATTCAAGTCACTTACATGATTAAAATCCACAAAATCATGGTCTCACAAATATTATTGTTCCTTTGGTATATTATACCACATTTGTTGTCCCCTTTAAATATCTAAGAATCCATTTCACAACTTCTCAATGAGTTTTATTAAGACGCTTCATATAACACTAACTAAGCTCACCGCCGTGAAATATAAAACCTTGTGTATATCATAGCATACATAATACCACACACTGCACTTGAATAGGAACATGATACATATGTTTCTTCGCCTCCTCAGTTTGTGGTGATAATTTATTTGAAAGTTTAAAGTGCTTCACTAATGATGTACTCAAAACTTCATTGACTCATATTAAAATGTGTTACAATCTTCTCAATATATTTCTTTTGAGATAGACATAATACTCCTACAATTCTAAAACAAAAATTTCATACCAAAATTTTCTCCATAGCACCTAAATCTTTCATGTCAAACTCAACCCTGAACTGCTCTTCATCACATCAATATCAGACATATTCTTAGCTCCTATTAGCATATCATAACATATAATATCAATATATAAAAAACTAATTTGCAGTATCTTAAAGTAAATACAGCTATCATTTGACGATTCAAAGATTCAAATGATAGCTGTATTTACTTTAAGATACTGCATAATTAGTCTTTTATATATTTGATATTATATGTTGATGATATGCTAATAGGAGCTAAGAATATGTCTGCTATTGATGTGCTGAAGAGGCGGTTCAGCGCTGAGTTTGAAATGAAAGATTTAGGTGCTACGGAGAAAATTTTGGGTATGAAAATTTTGTGTGATAGGACTGTAGGAGTATTATGTCTATCTCAAAAGAAATATATTGAGAAGATTGTAGCACATTTTAATATGCAGTCAATGAAGTTTGTGAGTACACATTAGTGAAGCACTTTAAACTTTCAAATAAATTATCACCACAAACTGAGGAGGCGAAGAAGCATATGTATCATGTTCCTTATTCAAGTGTAGTGTGTGGTATTATGTATGCTATGATATACACAAGGTTTTATATTTCACAGGCGGTGAGCTTAGTTAGTCGTTATATGTAGCGTCTTAGTAAAACTCATTGAGAAGTTGTGACATTGATTCTTAAATATTTAAAGGGGACAACAAATGTTGGTATAGTATACCAAAGGAACAGTAATATTTGTGAGACCATGATTTTGTGGATTTTAATCATGTAAGTGACTTGAATGAGTGCAGGTCTTTAGCAAGGTATGTGTTCACGCTTTTAGATAGTTTAGTTAGTTAGAAGGCGTCCTTATAGGACCACGCTGTCTTATCGTCAACTGAGGCAGAATATATGTCACTTACCTTTATAGAGAATGAGGCGATATGGTTAAAAGGTTTGCCTTTGGAATGTGGGTTAGAACGTAAAAGTGTTGATATATATTGTGATAACCAAAGTGCGATTTATTTGGCATATAATCTGGTTTATTACAAATGAACGAAACATATCAATATCAGGTACTAATTCCTTCGAAATGTCTTAATAAAGGGTAAGGTTGTTGTGAAAAAGATTCTACAATGGAGAACTTATGAACATCATGATTAAGCTTGTTTCTTTAGTAAAATTCAAGCTCTATTTGAGCGTCATTGGCATCTTTTGAGAATGAGCGCCCGTCGAGAGGCATTTGGGAGAGTTAGTATGAATGGTGAGCACTATTAATTTGGTTTCAAATATTGAGCTAAGATAAAGAATTGTTAAATTATGTCTCGAGTTTAAGTTGAAAATCACTTATTAAAATATTTGTTTGTATTCTGTTGAAGAAGGTATATGCATTAATATGTTGAATGGTTTGTCCTTTCATAACTTTTAACTGGCGTGCCGTGGACGGCATCCACTGCAGAATAGTCATTGGCGCTACAGGACAAAAAGGGACTCACATATTCTTTATTTTCAATTTGTCGCGGGCCAAAAGGGTTTTTATCGCGGAGGAAGGAAAGGAAAGTAAAAAAGGTAGGTTTGCCCTTTTGTGGTTCTCTGATGTTGCCGTAGTACCTGCAGAAGCCGTACGAAAGGAAAGGAACTTTCGGGGGTTTATCTTTCAGCCGAGACACAGAGGTCAAGAGCTGAACACTACAGAGTTGCGTCGCGAGGAGAAGGGAGAGAGAAAAAAAAAAAAAACTCATCGTTCTTCTTGATTTCTTCGCCGCGAACAGAGTGACGGAACTCGAAAGGTTTTGTGCCGCGTAAATTTATATTTAATTAAGTTATTTTATTTATAAATACTTTTGATTTAGATATAATTTAATTATAAAAAACACGAACGTATTGAGCCATTGTAACTCCGATTCTTCGATTATTATTGTTGGCTCTTTTCGATTCTTTCGATTATAGTAGATTATTTATGTTGACTTTTTTCATAAACGTAAGTATCGATATTTAATTAGGCTTTTCGTATTGACTTAATTTATAAGATTATGATTAATTTTTGTGTTAATATTACAACTGTTATGAAGCACGACTATAGAGCAGAGAGCCAAGAGAAACCAGAAGAGAAAAGAAAAAGAGTATCGATCCATGAAAATTTTCAATTGCACGTACTATGTTTACAATGTTGTGTTAGCACTAGAAAAAACACGGTCCAAAAGAAAAGGTCAACTTAGTTTGATTAGCTCTGGCTTTAACATTTACAAGGCTGCGCGTACCAAACTGGGATTCCGGCCACCAACCCTCCAGCCGCCATCATGTTCCTCTGATGACCGAACGGGACTCCGATCTGCGGCTGAGGGACCTCGTACGTGTTTGCGTGCGCTGGTGCCGGCACGGCCATTTTCGCTGAAATGTTAATGATGCCATCCGTCCTCACGCCATTAGAATCCCTCAACCTATAACTCAGAAAATGCACGTGACCATGCTGTGCGCCAAGATCTCCGGCGAAATCCGAAACCGGCACCGTCGCTCCGCCGACGAGCTTGTAACTCCCTGACGAGCTCTTGCACTTCACCTCCACGGTAATGAAGCCGACATGCAGCGGCAAGTCAACGATGAGATTCTCGTTCCACCGAGGGTTTGTTCCTTTGTCCGGCGCCGGTTTGGTGGAGCATTCGTGGCCTGGCTCCACTCGGAGCGCCACGACGGCGTTCTTCACGGGCTTTTTGTTGAGCCGTATGTTCTCTGCTGATATTAAGGTGATTTCCAAGGCTCGCTTCATCATCTTCTTTTTCTTTTACTTTTTCTGGGAAGAAGATCACCGCTCGGAAAGCTCGAAGCTTGTTAATGGAAAAACGGAGGAGATGAATGTAACGAAAAAGCGTTGAGACAAAGAAGACGGTGAAGAGGAAAAGGGTGCGGGGCTTTACTATATATAGAGATACAGGTGTTGTGCAGGAAGGGAGAGAGAAAGAAGGAAGAAAGAGGAGGGTGGTTTCCGAGACTTCTTCTCCGTATTGACCGGGCTTGACGCGGCAACGGAGAGTAACAGGCGAGTTCCGTTTTGGATCATTTCGCCGTCATAATCACGAGTACAAGTTTTTTTTTTTTTGGTTGCTGGAGACACGTCTAAATTCATTTAAATATTCATGTCGCAGTATCATATGTTTTACATCAAAATTATTTCTTACAATAGCACCATTAATCAATTGACACGTGTTTATTTGTAACGTTATACCCACGATCTTAAAAGAATCTTTAAAGGACCACACCCTTTATGAAAGGGATAATGACACAAATAATTCATGAATTTTGACTCAACGTGTAATGTTGCCTATAAATTTTAAATTTGACCAGTATAGTATCTGAATTTTTGAAATATGTTTAATTTAGTCATTGAACTATATGAAGATATTTAATAAATTCCTTTTATTGATTTAAATTTAAAATTAAGTTGAACATATTTCAAAAATTCAGAAACCATATTACATGTTGAATTAAAGTTTAGAGTTTATATTGATTAAATTAAAAGTTCATGGAGTATATTATATATCGAGTTAAAGTTTAGAGACCATTTGTGTTATTTTGCTTTTTATCAAATAATTGCTACATCTCACTTGTTTATTGTTAAAAAAAAGCCAATTTTATTCTTTTACGGAAAACAGCCAGTTTTCATTTTCTTAACTAGGGTTAGGTGGCGCGCATGAAGACCTGCAGATGGACACGTTCAATTCTGGCGTGTATTCGGAGGTCCGCGGAATTTTCCAATTTCGGGTCCATAATTTATATAAAGTCGCAATCGCACGATTCCACATTTTGGCCTTGCTTGGAAGCAACCAGCTCAATAACTCAATAATGTTTCTGGCCTCTGCAGCCAGTCAGAGGAAAAATTGCTTCGACGCCAGCCCTCGAAGAAGATTTGCTCACGATCAAGATTGCATTTAATTACTTTCTTGTCAGTTGGTGAACAATGAAAAGAGTTAAAAAAAAAAAGAGAGAAGAAAGTACACCATCAGTCTAAAATGCACATCATATTTACATAAAAGTTGTTGGGAGCGGCCATAAGAGATCGTCAAGAAAGAGCCTAAGTTTCAGCATGTTGATATATTTAGTTAATTTATATTTACTTAAAAGTTTAAGTCAATAAGTTATGAACCAATTTGGATATATTGACTATTCCAGATCACATTAATTTTTTTTGATGTGGGACCTCTCTAACACAATTTACACATGCATCTCAACAAAACTTACACATGCATCATAACAATCTCTCTCTGACGTGTGAGCCCCTGTATGCATCCTAACTGAAGGGAAAATCTAATTCCCGAAAAATCTTTATGGAAAAGCATGCATAAGAAAATTGATACACCGGTCGAAAGATACATTACAGAATTGGAGCGTACCTTAATTTTCACGGATTAAGAGTCGACTCTGCACCAGGAATGCTTCGATGAAAGAGCGTTGTCGAGAGAGTCTTGGGAAAGTTTTGTAAGCATCGTTGAGAGAGAAACGTCATAGATAACTGATGTTATTTTTCTAGAGAGAGAAAAAAGAAGATATCACCCACTCTCAAAAAAAGGAACGTGATTTCCTTTTCAAAATATGTAACTGCCTTGATAGTTATCCATGGGTGGGTGTGTTTGCCCACATAGGCGGCACACCGTAAGTCCCATACACCTTCATCTCTCACTCACTCATGTAAGGCAAACAGCTCCCATTTGCCCACTAAGGAATAATAACTCTCACTCGCCCATGGGGGGTTAAACATAACTATCTCTTCTCTGAAAAGTTTATATTGACAAATAATCCACGCGACCAACATACATTAAGAGCTCGTTGTCGTACATCCGTTGGGAGTATATGATAGCTCAAAATTTGGACATGATCAAAAATAAATTTTCGTTTGCTGTACCCTAGATCGATCAATCACATACATGTCTTTCTCTCGATTTTATTTAAGCATGATATGTTATATTCATAGTTATGATCATACTAAATAATCATAACTGACCGATCTGTGAACATAAATCTATAATATGACTTAAAATTCTAAATCGCTCTTCCTCTTCCATTAGATCTCGCAATCTCAGTTCAGCTTGCTCTTCTAGTAATGTCCAATTAGGTCGAGTTAATATATGACCATAGGCAATATTATAAGATAATAAACACTAAATAGAGATCTTGAAAATAACGAAGAGTCGTAAGGGTACTACATGAGGGATTCTTATCCTCGAGAGTCTCACATGGTTTATAAAGTTGAGATTTAAACTTTTGCCAACTCTCATTAGTCAATTTCTGCATACGTTATATGAAAAACATATTACGGTATTTTCTCCTTCCCTATAGAGTGTATGCTTGTTCATTCAATACCGTTCAGATGATAGTTTAGACACACTCAATGTCTAACTTCAATTCACGTAACTACTCTACTCAAAAGTATCCATAAGAACTCACATATGGCAATAAAGACATATAAAATGAAATATGTGGGTTATTTCACTTTTTGGAAATGATAAATATTGAGTCATCATCTCAACATTCCATTAAGGCTATACATATAGTTAAGCTCGAGCTCTCAACTGTCACCTAGATAATGAGTTTAAATTTCGTCTCATCTCTATTCAACATAAGGTGAATAGAGACGATCACACATGTGAGTGGGCTAATCTCTCATCTGTCCGACACACCATTTCAATATAAAGCACAATGCTGCATTATCCATAAATGTTACCAAAAAAATCATAGGCAATACCTTCAAACTTCATTAACTGTGAACATTCAGGGAAATTACAATATGCAGTATATTACATTCTAAGCAGTCCAAGAGATTTCATATGATAATGAAAAACATCTATAGGAATCGGTTTCATCATCGGATCTGCTAACATTTTATGCGTAGATGTATATTGTATATCTACATCCTTTCGTGCAACTACATCTTTAATATAGTTATACTTAATGTTTATGTGCTTGGTCTTATAATGGAACTTGAGATCTTTGGTGTAAGCTATTGCTACTTGACTATCACAGTATATCAAAACTGGATTTGCAATCTCATCAGTGACACCTAAATGATCCAAAAATCTCTTAAGCCAAACACCTCTTGTGTCGTTGCTGACAAAGCCACAAATTTGGCTTTCATAGTTGTATAAAGCTATACACTTTTGTTTTTTACTGCTCTATGATATGTCGTTATTATTCAGTAAGAATACATTTTCAGAGGTAAATTTTCTCTAATCTAAATCTCCTCCCCAATCAGCATTCAGTGTAACCGTTAAAGTGCAGATTACTTCCTTGATAACTCAGCACATAATCCGTAGTAACTTTCATATATTTATGATTCTTTTGACAGCAGCCCAATGTATTTGACTTGGATTTATTGGTATCTACTCACCAATCCAACTGCATAACAAATATTAGGTCAAGTACACATTATAGTGTACATTAAACTTCCAACGATACTTGCATAAGGAACACTTTTCATTTTTCTTGCTATTGTGGAGTATTAGGCCACATTCTGCGGTTAGACCTTTTTCTTTTGCAATAGGAGTATCAATGGGTTTACTATCTTACATACAAAATCGTTCAAGAATTTTATTTATATAAGTCTCTTGCGAAAGAGATAACAACATTCTCAAATGATCTCTTGAAATATTAACTCCAAAGATGTACGTAACTTCACCTATATTTTTCATTTCAAAATTAGAAGATAGCCAACTTTTGACTATTTTGATAAACTCCATATTGCTTCTGGCAATCAGTATATCATCAACGTATAATGATAAAATCACAAAATGACCTTTGAATCTTTTTATATATATGCAATTATCTTCATTAATCATTTCAAAATCATATGCCATTACGGTATTATGAAAGCGTATATACCATTGTCTTGAAGATTGCTTGATGCCATATATCAATATCAAAAGTCGACATACTTTATGTTCTTCGCTTTTAGTGACAAACCCAACGGGTTGTTCCATGTAAATTTCTTCTTCTAATTCTCCATTGAGAAAAGCAGTCTTTACATCCATTTGATGTAATTCAAAATCCAAACAAGCCACTATTGCCAAGATAAAACGAATTGAGGTAAATCTTACCATATGAGAAAATGTATTCTCATAGTCGATTCATTCCTATTGGTTATGCCCCTTCGCCACAAGGTGAGCCTTATATCTTTCAATTGAACCATCAGCCTTACGCTTTATTTTGAGAACCCATTTGTTTCCTATGGCTCTGCGTCCTTTCGGAATATCGACTAATCTTAAACTTGGTTCGATCTCATTGATTCCATTTCTTCTTCGGTTGCTTTCATCCACATTTCTTATTAGGGCAAGATATAGCCTCTTTTACATTCCTTGGCTCATCCTCATCTTATGGAGCGACGATAAAAGCTTCCCCTTAATCTCAAAGCGTCAACGAGGAATGCTTTTACGACTTGTTCGGCTTGGAGATGCTTGTACCCTACGCATTTCATTCTCCATTATGCTCCCACTCGGATCAGATAACAGCATTGTCTCATTTAGTGGCTGCAATTGAGACTGATTTATACTTAATTTCCCACTTCTTACGTTGCTTCCACTCGGATCATTATTTCCATTTATCCCATTATCTTGATCTAAGGTCTCAAATAGGGAATAATCTTCATCTATTTCGCCTTTTCTCAGAAAATTATTCTCTAAGAATGTGACATCTCAAGATTTGAATTCAATCATACTTCCCATTTCTCGTTCGCTTATGAACACATACCCTTTTGAGTGTTCTGAGTATCTTATGAAAATAATCTTTTGCTTTTAGGTCACAATTTTTCATATTTATGAGAGCATACATGAGTATAGGCAGCACAACCCTAAGTTTAATAAAGCTTAAATCAGGTTTTCAACCTGTCCACAACTCATATGGGGTAAAAGAGACTGACATTGAAGGCACACGGTTAAATATATAGACGGCAGTTAATAAAGCATCACTCTAAATGGTGATTGGTAAATTAGCCGGTGCCATCATAGACCTAACTATTTCTATAAGGGTTTTATTCTTCTTTCTGCAACCTCATTTGGTTGCGGAGTGTATGGGATAGACAATTGTCTTTCTATTCCCTTTTCATTACATAAATGTTTGAACTCATCAGATAAATATTCTCGACCTCGATCGAACCTTAATGCTTTTATTTTCTTATCTAATTGATTTTTCACTAAAGTCATAAATATCTTAAAGCAGCTTAACGCTTCAGATTTATGAAAAATCAAATAGACATATCCGAATTGAGTGTAATCATCTATAAAAGTGATAAAGTATACAGTTTTATGCCTTACCCTTATATTCATCGGGCCACAGATGTCAGTATGACTTAATTGCAATGGAAATTTAGCTCTTGAACCTTTTCCAAATGTCTTTTAAGTTGTTTTTCCCACTAAACAATGCTCATAAGTGGGCAATTCGAATTTCTTAATATTGCCCATTAAGCCCTCTTTGGCTAATTTATTCATACGTTGTTGACCAATATGGCCAAGTCTAGCATGCCACACGTTCACATCATTATCACTAGAATGAGTAGGTGTAAACAGGGAATAACAAATATTCACATTAGTGTTTTCAACATCCAACACAATAAAGCCATCCACAAAATAACCTGAATCATAGAAAATGTATCTAACAATAAATCCACGCGATTGTCATGAAAATTCATACAAAGATCGATTTTGACTAAAACCAACACAGAGACAAGATTTCGACGAATTTCTGGAGCATATAGGACATCATGAAGGAACAAAGTGCGACCATCGAGCATAACAAGTTGGCAGATGCCAATTCCTTTAACTTCCACTCTGGAATTATTTCCCACGTAAATCCATTTCGCTCCACGTGGAATTCGTCGAAATTCCACAAAAGTATTTCTGTTTCTAGCTACATGGTCTGTGACCCATGAGTCTATAGTTCACAAAGGATGAGATTCAGTCATAAATATTGAACTTGATACACAACTAACACTTTTAAGGTATAACTGGTTTCTATCTTCTTCGGCTCGCCACAGTCGGGAGCGAAGTAGCCCTTTTTGCTACAATTGTAACATTTTCATCCTTGAAATATTTCTCTTAAAAAGACGTTTCCCTTTTCCATGCATATCAAACTTTGGTTTCTTGCCAGATGATTCCACTTATTTACCTTTCCCCTTTTTGAAACCATCAGGATGTTTACGCTTGGAGCATGAAGCTTCATACGAGCCAGAGCTAGCAAAAATACACATCAGTTTGTGTCTTAGCCGCTAGAAGGCGATCTTCCTCTAGCTCGAGGTGGCGCATAGCATCTTCGAAGGTCTTGACATTTTCATTATGGGTTAGTTTGACTTTCATATTCTCCCAACTATGGGGCAAAGAGCGGATCACTGCCTGCACCTACTGCTCATAAGATAATATGTGACCTATATCTTTGAGCTCACTAATCATATTCGATATACGCCTTAAATGTTGCTTCATATTATGCCTATGTGGCATCTTATATGCGTCGAATCGAATTGTAAGCTGCCTCAGTTTGGTAACAGAAGTTGCGCAAACCTAATCTTTAATGCATCCTACATATCCTTTTGCATTCTCATGTTGCTTGAACTCATGCGCAATATCATTATCCATGCTGCGCAGCAACGTAATACGAGCAGTGAAATTCTTTTTCTTCCAAGCTACAAAGGCTTCTTTATCCCTTTTGTGCTGCATAGTGGTTCCATTCTCTAGTTCTGTCACGATCAGGTTAAGAGCTTTCAGTACCCCTAGCTCTTTCAGCACATACTGAATTTTCATATTCTAGATCTCATAATTTTCACCGTTTAACTTCTCGCCCTTATTGAGCTCAGCCACGATGTTCTTTGAAGCCATTGCCATTGTATCTGAATATGAGGTTATTTAGACATTTTGCACGAATCATTATTGTTTAACATTTATGGACACTTTTTACACTAACTAATTATATTAATATACAATTTCATATAAGGCTATAGATTCGAAAGTTCACTATGTTCCCAATCATCATCTAAGTATCATCGTTTGAAATTGTCATTAGTATAATCATTTAGGTAAAAAATGAGTTCTCTTAATGTTACCCAAACTATTTAGAACTCCCCACTCAAACATGCAATAACAGAAATTCATAAAAAAAAATTACATTAAATAGACAAAAAGTCAACATGGTTCAAGACATAACATAAAATATACTATATAAAAAAAACTCAAATATAATCACGTGTTATCTCCTTTTCTTCAGTAAGACGATGAACCCATATATACTTCATTGTACAAGGAAGGGAATCCTTAAAGTCTTTAGGAGGGTTTGCAACCAAATCAGGCACCTAAATAGGTACTGTTGGAAAACCCTCAGGAAATTCTTGGTTTGACGCCAAGGCACATTTTGTCTGCGCGAAGACCCATTCATGCTAAGTGATGACGTCTTCGTTGCCCCAACCCTTATAAACTCGTTCAAGAAATGAAGCACGAACTCTTTGTATTTGATATGATCAAGCCATATACGATGCATCATCCCATGCTATTCTTCAGGTATGGTGTTTCTTAGTGCATAAACGCATTTTTAGCATTCATTTCTTGCCCTTTCTATGTGATCTTTTGGATCATATCATTGACCGTCTTCGCATGAGATATAATATCACTATTATTATCCCATCTATAAGTGTGCAACTCCTCAATCTTTATATTACGTCTCGCCTTAGCCGACGTGTACCTCTCCTTATAGGTGTTTGCACTTTATGCACATACCACTTTGTACTAGATCCTGGTCTTGATGACATTATTCCTGCAACGAATT